>JAQQAC010025234.1:8411187-8494170 GCA_029783875.1 Phataginus tricuspis
ATGTGGAGCATTTTTTCATGTGCCTGAGAACAGGGCTTTCTGATTATTTGTTCACTACTGTATCCTCTGTGCCTGAAGCAGTGCTTGGCACACTTGTTAAGTGAATAAATGAATGAAAGTTAAGTGCATGTATGATACAAAACTACCACAGCAATGGCCAGTTCAAAGCTTTCAAACTGGCTTATTATCAGGATGGCTCTTCAGTTTCCTCTCCAGGCACACAAAGGTTTTTACCACTGCTTTTTTCCCCCAATACCAAACTCTTATGATTGTAGAGCATTGCACTTAACATCTCTGAGCTTAAGGTTTTGCTTTATTTTTAATAGAAAAATGGACAAGTTAGATCTCCTCCAGGTCTGTACCTTAGATTCTATGAGCTATGAAAAATGGTTCTCCCAGCTGGGACCTGGGAAGCTTCATCAGTACAGAGAACCCAAGGGCTCACCACTGAAATTCTTCTTGAGTGAACCTAGGAAGGGATCTGGGAATGCGTAGCTGTACAAAGCTCCCCAGGTGGTTCTGATGATCAGCAGCTTTTTGCAACTGAATTTCTGCTGACCTACAATAGGTATGGTGAGCTAAGCTTGTGGCTAAGTCCTAAACGGAGGGCTCGAATCTTTCAGACAAGCCTCTTCTTGACAAGACTGCGATACACACAGTGGGGGAACAGGGATCACATCTATTCGACTCTTTGCTCCTCTCCTTTGTTACCTGACGTTGCTCTGCCTGTAAACGTGGCTGGCTAATGGTCCTCACAGCCCCCGCTTCTCCTCCAATTAGCTTAGATCTCAGCAGCATCTTGCCAGTTTTGCTTTGGCTAAATTATCTCCAAAGTTTCCAGAGAAAATGATGACTGTTTAGAAGTTTGTTTTTTTTTTTTTCTTCTGTTTCCCTGTGGACAGATGGATCCTTTCCTCACAGCCAGTCTGGAGCGGAGCCTCTCTGTTCCTGCCCTTGAGGAGCTGGTGGGAGGTGGAGTGAACCAGAGGGCAAGGGAGATATCATACCATGGGGTGGAAGCACAGTGACTCCCCAACCTCTGTAAGAGCTCAACAGCTACCACCATACACAGGGAGCAAGCGAATCCCGTTCTGGGGATCTGGATGCAGGGTTTCCTTCTTGGAGCATGCTGGAATCAGCTGACATGCCCAAGAAGACTGATAAGAACATTATCACAGGAAGATGTGTGAATACCTTGGCACTAGGTCAGGAGGGAGGGGAAGGTTGTTTGTGTGGAAAAGCAAGAGAGGACCTCTCAAGATGGTGCCACAAAATGAATTTAGGCTGGTACACGGAGGAAGGGGGGGGGGAAACACCCAGTGGCCAGCCGTTGCCTGGTGGGCAGAGGGCGGTATTGGGTTCCACCTTCTGTGCACACGGGTAGGGTGTGCACCTAGGATGAAGGTAGGACAGCATAGGTTAATCTACACCACAGCTCCCTGCAGGACCAGGGTTCCTTCCCACCCACCTCAGGATCTCAGAATGTACCAGTTTGTTCTACAGAAAGAGTTTGACAAGATTGAGAAAGAACACAAACACTGTTAGCATGATGACTTAAGTTATACTAAGAGGAAATCAGTCTCAGCAGAAGAAAGGTTTTTTTGGAACCTTTCTTACCTCTTCCTGTGAGCAGGACCTGAAGTCCCCTCCCAGAGGTCTGGCTCCTTTGAAGAGAATAATAAATGAAACACAATGACTGAAACCAGAGGCCATATGGTAAAAACAGATCCTGGTAGGAGGAAAGGACATTCAAGGGAAGGAGAGACCTGGGAGAGTGTGAGAAAGGAAGAAAAAGAAGAGACAGGAGGTAACAGGAGATAACAGACTATTTCTGTCTAAAGTGGATGTAGTATGGTCTCAAAGTCAGTTGGAAGAATAAAAGCAAAGATGATTCTGCATCATCTCTGGGCTGCCTCTGGCACGCAGGCGTCTGACAGTGAGACCCCTCCCTGCTTCTCTTCCTGGTGTACAGGGCTTATATGAGGCTACGACTATGAAATGAACACCATTTTAGTTTGCATTCATTTTCAAACAGTTTCTGGTATTGTATGGCACTGAGAAATACATTGATGCAGCAGTAATAATAGTAGCGGCAGGATTATTCTTTGATAATGACAATGAAAATTTGTGTGTGTGTGTGTGTGTGTGTGTGTGTGTAGAAAGGATAAATCATTTTTGCTGATCAGAATTTTACTTGTATAAATTATACAGAAGAATGAGGTTTGTGGCGAGGGGGTGCAAGACATTTTGATTGAGCTGACATGACACGGTTATTAAATGTAACAACACACGTGGACACGGTCATTTTTGTGTGTGCATTTGGAGAGACATGGGCAACTGTTCCTCGCAACACGCGGCTCCTTCTCTTCCTTCAATCTTACCCTGTCCCTCATTTTCTTCCTTTAGATTAGCCCTGGGTCGGCAGTGATTTTTCCCCCTAGATACAGTGCTAGGTCTGAACTCCGTACTTTTTGGCTGGAGTCAAGGAACCTCTGCATATGATGGAACAGGCTGCAGAACCTAGTACAGCGGCAGAGACTTCAGCCTCTCCAACCTTCAGTCAGACTCCGCTGAGCTCTTTTCTTGACTAGGCCTCCTCCTGGAGCTGTGATCTCAAGAGCCCAGCTGTGGCAAGAATGTGGCAAGTTGCTTTAGCGACAGTCCCCGACCCTCGGTGCCTGAGCCATCCTCAGTATCTGACCAAACCCCTCATCCTTTCTACCACCCCCCAGGGGAGTCTGCTCGCCTGGCTTGCCTTCTCTTCTTAGTCATTTTCTACCCACCAGCCCTCACTCCTACTCCTCCCCTACTGCCCCACCTTGGTTATAAATCCCCACTTTTCCTTGTTGTTCTCAGGGTTAAGCCATTTTCACAGTCTTATTGTGAGAGTCTTGGCACTTATTGAAATAGTCCCCCCCAAATCCTTCCTTACTGTTATAACAAGTGCCTGAATATTTTTTTCTTTAAAAACAGCAGCTGAAGGATCACATAGAATTTATTTGGATTGTTCATTTATTTTTCCCTGGAACACTAAAAACGATGAAATCTGCTACTGGTACTGGCTAAGTGTGAACTTCACACCACTCAGATTGTTTAACATATTTGCAATGCGGTAAACACTCCATGCCTTGAGAATGACATGGCTGAAACTCATTACTGAGATTTTTATTTATGGAAAACATCAAGCAGAGGAAGCTCTTAAGGCTCTCTTCATAATTCTCAGCCAGCTTGTCAGCATACTTAGAAATAGGTTTAGGACACAGAATAACGCCCTCCTCCAAAGAAGTCCACTAAGATATCCAGAATAATGATTCCCCAAAGATGTCCCCCAAACCTGAGAATGTGTTCCCCTATATGACAAAAGGGACTTCGCAGGTGTGATTGAATTAAGGACTTTGAGGTGGGGTGATAGATGCTACACCGCTGGCTTTGAAGATGGAGAAAGGAGCCACATGCCAAGAAATGCAAGTGGTCCATAGAAAGCTAGAAAGGGGGAAGAAACGGATTTTCCTGTAGAGCTGCTACAAGGAGCACAGCCCTGGTGATACTATGATTTGCGCCCAATAACACTTGTTTTGGACTGCTGACCTCCAGAACTATAGGATGATAAATGTGTGTTGTTTTCAGCCACTAAACTCTTAATTTGTTACCGCAGTCCTAGGAAACAAATGCAGAAAGGAAAACTAATGAACGTCTGAGAAATGAGAAAAGTCTATCCATTGTCGGAGGCCCGGCAAGCTCCTTTAGGTGCAATGCCATCAATAGATTTGGATTTCAACTAAGGGCCAATGAGGGCTTCCAAACATCCAGAGAGGCCGGCATTCCAGACCTCCTGCTTCCTAGGAATCCTATGCCATTGTTATTCTCTCTTCCTTGTGAATGTAAATGTTACCCCTTCTACTGGCTCCGAGCCATTAGCATTTAAATGTCCTTAATTGCTAACCTGAAAAAGAAAATAAAACCCTTTCACTACTTAACGTCCCTTCAGCTGTTGCTCTAGCACTCTCCTTTCTCCACTCGGATCCCTTAGAAGAGCTGTCTCTACACTGACTTCCTCATTCCTCTCTCATGCTAACCCCCACCCCGGCATGGGAACTTTTGTTCTCAATAACAATACTTGGTTTGGCCTGGCTAAGGTGACCGATGCTACTGAATCCAATGGACTTGCTTCGCTGTTAGCCGTAAATGACCCCTGAATGTTTGCCACTATCGAGACCCCCCCTCTTAAGACACTCTTCCCTCAACTTCTGTCATGTGCTGCTGTTTTCTTCCAAACTTTCTGAACTTCTTGGCTAGTAACTCCTTCGCTACCGTTTTGCGGCTCGTCCTCAGAGTAATTACTGGGGAGGAGTGATGGGAGATCCTTCCGCTCCTGGTCTTACAGACTTTCTTTTTTCTCTCTAAAGGGAATTTCATTCACTCCTGGGGCCTTGGTTACAATCCGTCTGTGCGAATAATGCTCAGATTTACTACTGCTGGTCAGACCTGAGCTCTGGACCCAGGACCCTTCTGCTGAGAAGTCTCACGAACATCCCAGATGCAATATGTCTAAAAATGTACGTCCAAAATTGAACCAGTATTCCCTAGCTGAGTAAGACGGCACTACCGCGCATCTACTAGCTGAAGTCAGAAACATGAGAGTTACTTCACATTTCTCTTTTACTCCGACGTTCTTCCATCCATCCTATCAAAAGTCTTGCTGATTCAAACTTCTAAATAATTCTTAACTTCGTATAATTGTCAGGTGATATATTCCTACAATATCCTTTACCTCTGGGCCCTTGTGATCCTCGTTCAGAAATTAGGGTGTTTTGTTTTGTTTTTAATCAGAATGAACTTTTATGGGGGCAAGCGGAGTCTACCACTAAATATTTTAAAGGTGTTACAAGATAATCCTATAATTAAACAATATGATGACTTCTTATTTCAGAAATAATCAGGAGATCCTAAGTTACTTAAATTCTTAAAAAAATTTTGGTTGCTAAATCTCTAAAGGCAGGTAGCCCTGACTGAGGCATGGTTTGGTTTATCACTCATGCATACAACGTCCTCTACGGTGGCAACCGTTCTGTCTGGAATAAATGGATTTTTGTTGTTATCGGCTTGTGTCACCCAGGTTTTAGACTAGTAAATTACATTTTAGTACACAAGTTTGCATTGTTAGAGGAAAAAAAAATTTACATGTAACTATCAAAAAGTAGTTACTTAAAACGCTTTCCCAGCCCCTGAGATTAGATTTTAGACAAATTCTACAATTCCTGTCTATGGTCTATGACAGTTTATATTTTAAATACTCAGAAAAGATAATATTAAGAATTTAAAAAGTTATGTTCCACATCTCCATGGGATACTATTTTATCAAGGTCTTTTCTAAAGCCCATTATTTCCCAATTTTAGTCGATTTGTGGAAATAGGATGTGTGGCCATGAAGACCTAACAAGCTGGTAAGGATTCACTTACCCGATGACACAAATGGGCTTTATGGCGGCACACTGAACACTTGGTCACTGATAGAGTCTAAGTCAGGAGACACCAAGGGAAAAGTAGATTTTAAGGAAGGAGCCATTAAAGTGGCTTAAGTGCGTGAGAAGCAATAGCAGAGTTGAAGTTGGGTAGGAAAATATCAGGCTGGGAGGTCCCTTGCTCACCTGAGGGCAATAGCTCACAGAAAAGGGCTGCTTATCAAGGTCACCTCCTACAAGTCTGATTTATTTTAATGAGCTCTTTCACTTTTATTTTGCACAATTTGCTGTTAGTTTAAATTTCATAGTAATAAGACAATAGTAAGAAACTGACTCAGGGGTGGCTGAGGGCCAGGCACGTCTCCGCTAGGTTCAATTGGCCACATAAAAGTGCCCTGTGCGTGAGGACAGCTTGTGGGACACAGTTCTTTCAATTCCCCCTCCCAGTGGAATGCCATTTCCATTTATCGGTCTGATTTTATTTTTTTTTGAAATGTCAAGGTGTAATTTCATCTTGAAATTACAAAGATAATTCAAATGTGATAGAGAAATTCCCCAAGAAGGAACTCAAACAAGCTTTTCTTTATGTAAGAAATCTTCTGATACTTGGTACAAATGTTAATTTTCATAGATGTTTTTCCCATTAGTTACCCACTTTATTACATAAATTATAGGCCTCGAGTGTATGATCGAAGGTAATGGTAGAGGAGTTATTTTCAGGTTGGGCTTAAATCCAAGGCACTTCAAAAAAGCACAAAACATTTTCTGTGAGACTAACAAAATACTCAGCAAAGTGCTTCCCTTCTGATACTGGAAAGTTTTGTTGTATATATTTTGGAAGTATTGCACTTAAGTATTAGAAAAAAAAGTATTTATAATTTTTAGAAATGTCCAAGAACTTCCATAACTGTGATTTCACTTTTTTCCTTTTTTCCTCCTCCGTATTTATTTAAAAAGGAGGAAAAAACAGAGACAAGGGAAGTGAGGAAAGAAAGAAACATTTACAGAGCATCTATGCTGCCATGTCAGCAAAAACTTGCCCAGCAGTTGCAAAAACCAGAGTAAATGTTTACATTTTATTTCTACGGACGACTGATACCACCAGAATCCTTTATAGGAGCTGGTCTGAAATAGGCAGGCCTCTTTTCAACCTCATCACCCCACTCCCTCTGCCAGCAGGTATCCGGGGAAGCCCATGGAAGCCTGTCCCATTGGCATGTCCCCCTGACCTGGAGTCACAGCATATCCATGGGGCTCCTATTCTGAACACTTCTTGATTGTTTATGGAATATTCCTGGTTTTAAAACTGTAAAACAGGCCAGGGGGCTCATTCTTTTCTGTTTCCATCTATTGTTAATTTCTGATCTTAAAAATTGCTAAGATAATAGGAATCTGAGGAAGTGACAGCAGGATTACCGCAAGACTTGTAGCCATTTGTCTGGCTAACTTCTAAGATGACCCACCCAGTGTCTTCTGGTTCTAACCACCTGGATAAACAAAGGCTTAGGGGCACATTGCTTTTCCGCAGGGAAAATTCTCATTTTGTCTCTAGCTTAAGATATAGAATTATTTACATTGAATCATCACTGTGAATTAATTGTTCACCCCTATTCAAGCCACTTCAAAAGACCAAGTGTGCCTAAAATTGTGAAAGGATTTTTTTTTAACACTCAGATTGGGTTTAATCAATCAAGAAAGATGATTTTTTGCTTGGAATTAGCCTCAATTAATATGGTCTGTGAATACAGATGGTCCCTGACTTAAAATGATTGGGTCTGGATTTTTTGACTTTATGATGGTGCAAAAGTGATACACATGCTGTAGAAACCGTACTTTGAAATTTGAATTTTGATCTTTTTCTAGGCTAGTGATATGCAGTATGATTCTTGTGGTGCTGGGCAGTGGCCGTGAGTCCAATTCCCAGATGGCCACATGCTCATGAGGGTCAATGGCCAACACACGATCATTCTGTACCCTACAGCCATTCTACTATTCACTTTCAGTACAGTATGCAATAAATTACATGAAATATTCAACACTTTATTATAAAATAGGCTTTGTGTTAGATGATTTTGTCTAACTATAACCTAATGCAAGTGTCTGAGTATGTTGAAGGTATGTCAGGCTAAGCTATGGTGTTCAGTATGTTAGGTGTATAAATTGCATTTTGGATTTAAGCTATTTTCAAGTTTGGATTTATTAAAACGTAACCCCATCATAAATGAAGAAAGACCAATATACCAGTCAGGGTGATTTCAGCTCCAAATAGCAGGTCATGCGTCTATCAGCAACTTAGGCAATGGGGAGTTTATTATTACACAGAAGGTAAAGTCTGGGGAATTCCAGGATTAGCTTATTCGGTGGCTCAAGGAAGCCAGGCTGGCTGCTCTTCTTTGCCCTTCTATTTGCAAGGTGTGGCTACATCCACAGCACAGCACATTGTCTAACAGCTGGAAGAGAAAAGATGGTCTTGTCCTGTCTCCTCTTTTTAAGAGTTAGGAAACCTTCCGTGATGCACACAGCAGAAGTATGTTTTTGGTCCATGATTATATCATATGCCTAAAGCAACCCTTGATAAGGAAATAGAATCACCATGATTGGTTAAGACTTACAAACATTCATATTCTGGGGTGGGTGGAAAGGACCCCTGAAACATATTTGCCTAAATTATGAATAAAATTTGAGTTCCGTTAAGAAGGACGAAGAATAGTTCCTTTTGTGTAGGTGGCTAACAGTGTCTGCCACAGTGAACATAACTTTTGATACAACATGCCAGTAATAGTATATCATTCAATTCTACTATTGTTGCAAAAAAGCTGGCAGCCCAACTCTCAGTGGCTTAGCTAATAAAGAGAATGTATTAACTACAGAGATGGCTAGTTTCAGGCAAGACTTGACCTAGTAGTACCAATAATGTAACTGAAGATCACTTGGTCTCTGCTCTTGAATGTCAGCCTCTTTCTAAGCCTGGGACTATTCTGGTGGCCAGATAGCTGCCACAGTCATCCAGGCATAACCCTCCTTCCTTCTGCCTAGTATCAAAGAGGGTCTCTATATGTATCTATTACAGAATAATAAGAGGCTTTCCTCCCATAAGCTTCAACTGTTATTCCTCACATCCCATTGGCTCATATTTGGATACAGCCCATCTCTTAACCAATGAATGGGTTATGCAATTGATATTTAAGCTTATAACACTGTAATACATTTGAAGCAATGCAATTTATAACAATTTTCTGACAGAAGTGGGAGAAAGCCAGGAAGTGACTGAATGAATGAGTGAATAATGAATAAATGCGTGAATAATGAATGAAAGATCTCTTTCAATTATTATGAGTTTCATACTGTCACCATTTTCCTAGCAAGAGTTTCAGTAAATTGAATATGAATAATTATCTGGAAGATAGCTTAAAGTAAATCATAAAAATTAAATTTATAAGAAACATCTAGTAAAAAAAAAGCCACACCAGTATGAAAATTCTAGCAGAATAAGAAACCAGTTGTTTTGGATACAACTTATTGGTTTTGCAAATGATTAAGAAGTTACTCATTGGGACATTTAGATATTGGGCAAATTCAATTAATTATTTTTTGGTTGAAGAACTCCCATGGAACTGAACTAGTTTAGGTTCAAACTTGCCTTTGATATTTATTTATCATTTGTAGAGACTTTTTAAATCTAAAGAATACGAAGAAATATTTTTAGTAACATACTTTTTAGTGCACAATGATGTTTAATGCTGGGAATGTCAACATTTCCAAAATGGCTATTATGTACACTATAAATAGGTAAAAAAAAAATGTATATATATATATATTCTACAATATACTCTTGAGCAAATTCATAATATGTAAGAGCCAGTAAGCGAATTATATGATTCAATATGGGAAGAAACAGCAGTTCCCAAAAGATAAAAGGGGTCTACACTCACAAGGACAACCACTACAATAATTTCCTAAGATCTAAGGCAACTCAGCCCCTCTGTGCGTCAGCCCTTCGTTTATGAAACACGCATGAAAATCTATACAATCAATGAAAAATTTTTCTGATTCCAGAATCCTATGATGATATAGGGACTGGGTACTTGTGGGTATATATTCTAAGCTATTTTGAAACTTAATGCGTTGTGTTGTTAGCCTGCATGTTGGCACATAAGTTCCTTCTGCCTGTGTGACAGCTCACACTACATCTGTATTTCCCAGTAGTGGATACATGATAAATGCCAGATTCTTATGGAGTTAAGGTGGAGGCAGTGAGGGTGATTGCAACTCTGTCTTCTTTAATAGATGGATGGGTAGGAGTGAAAGCTTATTTAGTGCCCCATTCCCGTCTACTATCACTGTGACCCCAGAACTACTTGTCAGTCATTTGTTACAGAAAAACAGCCAAAAGGTGGGCAGGAATAATTTCATTAACAATTCTTTAGCTTTTTCAGTTTCCTGGAAATTCTGAGCCCTATTGATGATAAACCAAAAAGTTACACGTTTGCCTATGAGTATAAGTCTCCCAGATGGGGAAAATTAGAACGTTGCCAAGTAAGAATTTCATTCAAAAAATATTCTTAAAATTAGTTCGTTATTAATAGCTAGTATAACAAAAGTTTGAAAAGACAATAGGATAACTTACATCCTCACATTATCATCTCTCAGCAAGGATAGTATAGAAGTGCAGGTGTGTGTATCTCTGTAAACCTAAGTCTGTGCGCTCTAAGAATATCCAGAGAAGAAGTAGATAATGTGACACAGGAAGTACCGGAGGGTAAATGGCTGCTTTCCAGTGGGGAATCCTTTATCTGGGCTTAACCCACCGGAAAGCTACACTCTCTGTCAGAATAGCCCATCTTTCCCCTGCAATACGAATAGACGGAAGTACAGAGGGACAGAGAGAGAAAGAGCAAGTGTCAGAGAGGAGAGAAGTAGAATGAGATCCAGCAAGGCAGGATAGTAGAGGGAAAAGCTACAGGAATGAGCAGTCATTGGGCAGGTCATGCAGGGGATGCCTTGGGAAACAGTGACTCTCTAGAGCCAGCACTGTCCTGTGCAGTAACAAAGTGCAATCTGCTCTAGAACCTCAGTGAGAGAGATTCTGCGCTTTAAGGGAGAATTCTGTACAACTGCAGGTAGAAAGACTGTGATTCCTATGCTTTGAGTACAGATGCCCTTTTATGCAAGACTGACTCTACCACAGAAGGTCTGAAATTGGACCAGTACAAGGCCCAGGAAAGAACAGTGAATCCCACAGAACCATGGCAATAATGCAAAACAGGGACAGAACCAGGAAGGAGTTTTTTTTTTACCCGCAGATTCCTTAATGAATAGAAACGAATATAAGAACCACATGGTTTGTTCAAGGTAACTCTAGGAAACTATATGTAGTGTGTCCCATAGTAGGGTTTCAGGCCTCCCCAATCCTTTCATCTTTATAAAGCTCTGAGTCAAAGAACCTTCAGATACTGTTAGAGATAAGCCTGGGAACCAGGTGGGGGCATGGACTTGGCAATCTAGTGTATGGAGTGGCCAAACTGGATAAGTAGCATCATTTTCCAAATGCTGCTTGAGTAAGGCCTGACCCTATCTGGACGCATCCCACATTCCATGTGCCTGGGTACATTACATATACATGTACATCTAAGCCCGGCCCGGAGCCAGGGTGGCCAGGGAAATGACACATTCAACCAAATGCAAACCGTTAAGGGCCCTCCACCAATGCTCTACTTTGATGCAGAAGAACCCCAAATCAACGTAAAGGTCTATTTCATAAAAAATTCCACGGGATTAACATCACTTAAGTGAAAAATGTAAAGTAATGGAATATTACAAATAAGTATTTCCAAATGGGACTCACTCGTTTTGGATGGTTTTGGAGATTTACACTCATTCATCCATCCCACAAAGGGCCTGTTAAACACAAGACTCTTAAGTTAGCCTTTGGGCGTAAGACAGTGACTAGGAACCAGTCTACTCTCCAGGAAAAATGGAAATGCTCCGTTTTTCTTATTGATTCCTAATAAGCTTGTTTGTGTCAGTCATCTGTTAATCAGCTCGGTTTCAAGAAAAAGAATTGCAGATGCTTCTTGGTGCGAGGCACCCCATGATGGAAGCAAGCAGCTTGAAGAGCATTATAGTGACTTTACCTGTGAAATAAAGCTCTTAGTTTCCTACAGTTAAGAGGAGTGTGAGTAGAATGATACATAAAACTGTTTTCTTTATGCAGAACATAAAACTATAGTGTTAATATTCATGGAAAAGAATCAGTCTATGTTCAAATGAGGGCCCCTCCGCCACTTGCGGTACAAAGTTGACGGAGTTACTTAAACTTTCTGCACTTCATTTTCTCCATCTGTAAATAAGTCTATCAGTACATCAGTACAGTGCCTCATGGAATTGTAAGAGACGTCCATAGTTAACTCATGTTAAACTCTTAGAATAGTGCCAAGCACCTAATAGTTGCTAAAGAAATATTAGCTATATTGTTGTTGTCTACCTACAATTTCTAAACACATTTCCTAAATCAAAGTTCCCATTTTCCTATAAATCAGCTGATGGTTCCGTTCAGTAGAATGGTCAAGTAGAAGTTTCCATGTGTGCACGTTCACAGTCCCATAGCTCTATTTTCAAAATCCTAACAGCCCTGGAAAGTGAAAGATTTTCATAGCTTACCTGGTGGCAAAATCTGACCTGACCTGATCTGAATTCATTTGGCAGCAAAACCTGATCTGAACTGATGGGAAGCTATTTATAGGATTTATACATCCCATTCAGTGTAAATATTAAGGTATTTTATAGTGGAATATTTCCCAGACCCTCTTGGGGTTACCTTTTAAATTGAAAAATTCTGCGTTCTGAAATATATTAGGTCCCCGTATTTCAGATAAGAGACTTACTAGTCAGGGTAAACAGTGTAGGAGAAATTTCCATCTGTGGCTCTGCAAGGTAGGATTTATTAAGCAAGGATATGAGTTTCTCCAATTAAAAACATCTTGAACCACTCAGCTCTCTAGATCCAAACATGCGAAACGTGTTTCCTCCATGACATTCATTATCGCCAGATCAATCTTTCCTCCTACTTGTTCTCTGCCATAATTTCCAAGGAGCAGTTATTTTGGTTTTGAAGCATTTATTAAGTTATAATAATTCTATCTCTCTTCCAAGACTCTCTTATTCTCATACCTGCCTTCCCCAATTTCTGTCCACCTTCATACAACCACAGCATGAAGTACGGGTCAAAACAAACTCAAATTGTCCAGGGTAGGCATGTGTTCCCTCAATCCTGTTCCTGGGATAAGTCAAAGAATCCAGAAGCATGGGTCTTGCCAAGTGTATTGACTCCATTTTGCCCTCCAGCACATGTCTTATTATGCATGAGCCACTGGCCGGAAGAATTGTCTAGTCTTCAGGCAGTTTGTCTGGTTTTATCTCAGGAAGTTGACAGTAGATTCCAATCTAAGAGGCCTATTCTTATTAACAAGGCCTAAGATCTCCAGAGATGTCTAGGAGAAAATTCTTCTATGGCTCCTTCCTCTCTATCTCCAGGGAATCCAAAGTCATGTATTTTAAAATTCTCCAAAACAGACTAATCTCCACATCAGAATTAACCACTGTAGCTATAACTGGACTTAAAAATCTGATCTCACCCACATCACTAATAGAAAGCAGCGGTAGAGGTAGAAATGAACCTGAAAGTCTCTTTTCCTGTAGTCCAAGAATGTCTTCATTCTCTTTTGTGGTCGGGGAGGCCTTAAGATGTAGAACTACTTAGTTACCAAGATGGCCAGCAGAAAAGAAGTCAAGGTGGGTTAATGACAGATGTTAATCCAGACAAGGGGAGCATTTAAGCCCCAGTGAAGTGAAGACCCAATTTTGAAGGAAATCAATAAAGTAGTGTCAGCATTTGAATTCTCAGTGGGCCATTTTCTGATTGTGCTTCCTGAAGCAAGCTACTTAACCTCTTGTCACTTCATTTTCTTGGTCTGTAAAATAGGCATCATAATAACAGCTTCTGTAGACTTTACCCCAGGTCACAGAAGAAAATTACTCAGCTGGAATTAAAATTTATATCTGACTCTAAAACCACTAATGTTGTCCCTGTATCGTGCTGTCTCTAGAAAGTTCACAGGTACAACAGGACATCCGTTCTGCAGCTAAGCACACACAGCTGGCTATTAATACAGCATGGAAGAGCTCTTGGATGGTGTAGCTTTTGTTGATGGGACAAGGTGTTGATCCGGGCTGCACTCAGAACACCGCTGCAGTGTTCAATTTAAAAGACTACCTTGTCCTAAATGACAGGGTGACAGGAAGGGCAATCTGGAGCTGGCTATGGTTTTCCTACTGTTAAGTGTCACCCCGGTTATGTGGTTGACATCTAACCTAGCAAACCTTGGGAAGTCTTGTTGGAAGCATTGTGGTGCTTCTGCTGAGCAGAAGAGGAGAAATGATAGTACACATTGCAGCTGTTTACAAAAATGTCCACACAGGATGAAGAGTCCCTTCTCCTGAGCAATCCCGGGTATCTCAGATAAGATAGCTCCAAAGAACACCTTCTTATCGCCAAAAGGAGTGCAATCGAGATAAGAGCCCACATCCCCTGCCGGAAGCCTGCCATTATGAAGGAACCAGTTTTCTCCTGTGATTTTTGCAAACGCAGAAGCCCTTGGCTTTGTGGGCTACTTTACATTCCCACATCTCTTTGGTATGATGTTTAAAGACCACACTAAAGATAAAGTGTAAAGTACAACTTCCTTTTTCCCAAACCCAGGAACTCACTGGAGATAAGAGGAAAGGAGATAAACAACCCACTGTTCCATGCAGTTAGTAAGAATGCACAACTACTGCAGGAACAGCGGAGGACAGCCTCAGGTCAGTGCCATTTCCTCACTTGGTATTCTTCCCTGTTTCCTGACAAAAACTTCTGTGGTGAGAGGTGGTGTGTGGGGAGGTGGAGGCAGGTAAGTGGGTATAGGGCTTACAATATGTGCTTTTCTAGCTTCCAGTGATCAATATATATATAGGACAAGATGTGGGGTGCATCATTTAGATTCAAGTAAGTGGTAACATCTGCTTAATCCTAAGGACTTCCCCAGCAGGTTCATCTCCCAGCTCTCTTCTGCCTCCGTGAATTACTGCTACTATTTGCCTGCCTACATCTCTGTCCTCTCCTCTGGTGTGTAAACTCATTGGGGACTGAGACACAGTGTTACCAGGGCTCACAGTTACATGGCCCGCCATGGTGGCCCACAAACGTTCACTGACGTCTTAGCATTATTGTAGGACTTGGTGTATGCATGGCTTGTGAAATATAAGGGAGTGATCTCTGTTCTAGAATTTGACGATGGGACTGGTGAAGGGGTGTGGTTGGGAGCTATGTTGTGTTCTTATCGGATGATGTGTGTGTATACCTTGAAGGTCACATTTTACATAAAAGCAAATATCTCACTTGGCTAATGTAAGTCATTCAGAATAAGTTTGTTTATGTCTAATATGATTACACAGTGCATGAGGCTACAGGAAAGCCACATTCTGTCTCTCTTCATTTTCCAGCTAAATCGGGCTCCAAGAAAGGAAACAGGATTTTCTCTCACAGTCTGCCACTTTTAAACAACCTCAAAGGCCTATTCCCCATGGGTTACACTTTGGCAGAACACTGCTGTTAGCCGGCGCGTGGGGTCATGTGAAATGCCGTGATCTGAACAGTCAGTGGTCCGCTGTTAACTGTGGGATACCACCTTTCTTCTGGCTCCTGCGTGAGAAAAGAAATCCTCGTGTTTCTTGCAATGGGGGAACAACAGGAATGGTTGGGGGATTTGTGCTGTACGACTGAAACTCCTGTATATTTACTCAGTTCTGAACAATTACTATTTCAACACTGGGAGCTTACTGTTGCCTGGATTTCCCTGTTACGCACCCAACCATTTAGAAGCACAGCTGGGGATTTCCTTTAATAGAGCATCATTCTGCACCAGTCACTTGCCAATAAAGGCAGATCCACTAACCAACAGATCTGGAAAAGGTAGAGCGTTGGTTTCATTTGAACTTGAATTCTCTAGTTACTTAGGAAGCCAGTATAAAATGCTGCCACCTATTCTTATCTGTTGGGCTTTTGCATGATCTATTTAGTGATGGTGCCAGAGGCTTCTGGGGGCCTACTACACGGTGATCCAGTTCAAAGGTGAACGAATAAATAGAGGATTTTACAGTACATCACCTTGAAAGCCAAATATCATTTTGCACATGTGCACAGAAGGCAAGAGTGTCTAATGTCTAGCTACAGGCAGAGAATGCAGATCTGAGATCACTCAGGGACTTTGGAGACAAAGGCAGGCCAGCTTTTCTTTGTGACACATTCTGGTTACCTCCACCTGCTTACGGACCCGCCTCTGTTTTGTCTAAGGCTGACTGTCGCATTCACGCAGGTGCTATACTCCTGGCAGACACAGTGGAGGTGTGGAAGCAGTGCCAAATTAAAAGGAGCACATTTTGAAAATACTGAAATGTGACTCTTGTATTGATGCCTTTTTATAGGAGAGCTAGTAAAAAATATCTTAAAAGATGAATCAAGATCCTGGTCTTCTCTGAGAATTATATATATATGTTTGTTATTTTATTCTATCAGGTCTTGAACTTTTCTATTTCTCTATCAGAAAAAAAAAAACGAAAAGAGAAGCCATTTATCATTAGTTCAGCAAACTTCGGGGTATCATTGTCTGTATGCTTTGTAACTTAAACAAACAAAAGCTCCTTATTGAAAAATGCCCCTGGACCCCAGGGCGTCAGAAAGTATGAGTCTTGCTTCTAGTTTTTTCATTAACTAGCCGCCTGCCAGTGGACAAATGCTTAACTTTAGAGCTCTTCTAGCTGTTGGGATTGACAGCATTGTATCCTAAGGGCACAAAAGACTGAAAATTTGGCATCAAATTAAAAAGTTTCAAGTGTTAAAAATAGAAAAAAAAAAGTGTCCTAACTGCCACCTGTTTTGAAGCACATGTTTATCCAGTCTAGTGTTGTATACTTCAAAATGTAGTCGACGTCTTGTTTCGATTGATCTCCTATTCCCACTTGGTATTCACTTCACTCCAGAAAAGTGAACTTAAACTTGCCCACTCCGGATAACCTGGTCCTTGCCGTTTAAAACAGTCGCTTCTCAGTCCCTACAGGATTTAGATCAGTCAGGTCTGGGGCTTCTCACCCACCTTCTCTGCTTTGCTGTGACAAAGCCTTCAAGAAGTTCACATGCTGTCCTGCTCTGGTTTGACGGACAGCTGCCTGCCAGCCGTGTGGCCCTGCTGTGGTCAGTGTTGTCCCAATGCTCTCCTGGGTCCTTTGCTGACTGGCGTGAACTGTGGCTGGTTTCACCTGCTTTTCGGATGGTGCACTGGACTGGACGCTGTCTGCCCTGTTGCTGACGTAGCCCCTCTTCTCCAGGTCTCAGTGGTATCTCCTTGCCCAAACCCCAGACCTCCTCGGGTCTCAGCTCCTTTGCCCTTTCATCCCAACCCCACCTGGAACATGTGAGAACTTTTGGTTGCCTTGACAGTATGTGTGAGACATGAGCAACCAGCTGTGCTCCCTCTCCCGGCCGGTCAGCCTGGGCATCTCAAAGGGCAGACTCCTCAGGCCTGCGTGGGAAAACCGAGAATTAATGCCAGTCTAAGGGGAGTTCACACCACTGCCCATTGCTTTCTCTCAGGGTTTGCCCTCATGTCTCTTCTCACAGACCTTTCCTCTCTGGCTTCCCCTCCTAGGGACAGTAAAGGAAGAATTTTCCTTATATCACATCGCACTATCTCCCTTCCTTTTCTCTGGTATAACTAGGCACAATTCTCCAGGCTTGGGTTCTTGAGAATAATAATACATTTCCATTTGTGTAGGTTCAAAATAATGGAACCCTAGAAATTTCATGTGATTCCACCTATGAAAATATGACTTTGAAAATTTGAGAAAATCCTTTCCCCTCAGAGGATGATTTTCAAACTATTACCTTCCTATGGAGCTTAAAAGCCTCAGTTTGAATGCCAAAGTTAAAAAATTATTCTTTTTTACTATCCAGTTGCTACTCTGCCCTCCTCTGTGGAGTAAGCCTCAGTCTCAATGTCTGATCTTAATGACAAAAGGAAATTTGAAAGAGAAATAAAAATAAAAGTAAATTACTGAGACTAGAAATTGTATCAGGATATTTCACAACACTATTTTTCTACCACAAAAACTCAAGTCAGAAACCAATGTAATACTTCTAAGTTTTCCTTGAGGAAGTGATACGATAGTCCTAAGGTGCTTTTCCGTGCTTTTGTTTTATTAGGAAGAAGCGATGTTAAAATTTATTTCTGAACTAATTTGCTTGAAGTTTTTATTCTGTTTTGGGGAAAGTGAAAGATGAGACAAAAGACTGCTAGTGCTATTTTATAAATAATGTTTCTTTATACTTCTTTAAAAATTAAGATTTGAAAGCATCTTTTCACATAAACTTTATTTCATTTAGTTCTTAGTAAAAACCTGTAAGTTCCTAAGGGAGAAACTGATTTGGCCCAAGTTAAAGATCTGTTAAATTATATGGCAGGGAAATGACTGGCCTTAGACTGTCAGTATGATCTGAGTAGTTCCCGCCTCAAAATAATCATCCATCTGAGAGAGGGGCGAGCTGTGAGACGTGTCCAGTCCGTGTGTGCCTAAGGGGAAGCCTCAGATGGCGTCACTCGCCCACGGGGGGTCAAAACGATGGCATTAAGCTACTCTGATTTATGATAATATTCTTAAAAAGCACCAACGCTGAGTAGAAAATAAGCATCTGCTTTCGTTTACAAACATACCTCCTATTTATTACAACCTGATTCCCCTAGCTGCAGACTTTTTATATACTGTTCCTATCACGCCTAGAAAGGTAAAATGCGGTGGGCTTCTAAATCAAATACCAAGATCATTACTTCATATTAATTCAACCAGTTATAAAAGGGCTCAGGAGTCTCGCAGGTCTCCTTGGTTGTGCCATTCAGAGAAGGGGCACCGTCCTACCAAAGATTTCTGGTGACTTTATTTTCCATGCTGCATCTACTAGTTTTAGCTGCTGGCAGTATACCTCTTGGACACTGTAACCCTCTTGAAGTAACACTGAGGCAAAATTTTGAATTACTTGAAATAGCTGATTAAGATTCAAAGCCAATTTAAAAGTAAAAATTTGAAATAGTTTTCAGACTTTAACATCTACCTACATCAGTTTCTCAAGAAACCGATTTTATCCTATATCTAAGAATATTGTGATATGGACACTGAATTATAATAGCTAAAAAATGATAATGCAAAAAAACTTCAATGTAAATTACTTGAGAAAATTTATAATCTATATTTGAGGTCTTAAATGAAATGAAACCTTCAATTTGTTCTAAAAGAAAATTTGAAAAAAAAATTGCCTCTGCATAAATGAATTATCTTATTCCCTTTTGTTACTTTTAAATGGTTAAAATGACAGCCAATTCTAGGATTATTCATACTTTGTTCCTTGGTATGATTCCTCTGGGACATGGCAAGTCAGACATTTCCAAATCCAAAAGGAATGGCACATAAAAAACAAACAAACAAAGGCAGTTGGTGGGACTTCTCAGTGGTAAAAAGATGTGATTTTTTCAAAACCACAATGAGATCATACTTCACACCCATAAAGATGGCCATTATGAAAACAAAGAAAAATACATCCCCCAAATCTCAGGAAATACCAGATGTTGGCAAGGATAGGGAGAAACTGGAACCATTGAACACTGCTGGTAGGAGTGTAAGAAGGTGAAGCTCCTGTATGCAATTCTTCAAAAAATGAAACATAAAAATACCATATAATCCAGCAATTTACTCCTAGGTATATACCCAAAAGAGTTGAAAGGAGGGACTTAAACAGGTATTTGTACTCTGAGGCTCATAGCAGCATTATTTACGATAGCTAAAACATGGAAACCACCCTAATGTCCATTGACAGATTAGTGGATAAACACAGCATGGTATATACACATGATGGAATATTGCTCAGCCTTAGAAAGGAAGGAAATACTGACATACGCTACAATACGGATGGACCTCCAAGTCACTGTGCTCAGGGAAATAAGCCAGTCACATAAGAACAAATATTGTATGATTCTACTTATAGATGGCACCTAAAATAGTCAAATTTATGGAGACAGGAAATAAGGCAGTGGTCACCAAGGGCCAGAGGAGAGGACTTACTGTTTAATGGGTACAGAGCTTCAGTTTGGAATCCAGGAGAAGTTCTGGAGATGGCCGGTGGTGGTGATGGTTGAATGATAATGTGGGTGTGGGTAGTGCCACTGTATTCTACACATGGAAATGGTTAAAATGGTGCATTGTTTGTTACGTATATTTTACCACAATAATAAAAAATGATTTTTGATCATGTAAATCTAGTTTGCCTTTAGCAAAATAGCTGCTTTCCGCCTACACTTTAATCGGCCCTCAGGTACTCTCTCTCTCTCTCTCTATTGACTGCTTGGCGCAAATCACTTAATTTCTGTGGTCCTCGATTTTCTCTTCCATCAAATGAGGACGAGGAATTGGATAATCTCTTGCTCTTCTTGAGCTGTTATTATCACTTTAGATGATTAAATGGAAAATATTAAGCCATTTCTCTATTTAAAATAGACTATACTCTTGGATTACTTTTTTTGCATTCCAGTTCTCTTAGGAAAGCATTACAGACTGTGAGTTTACTTTTTCCATGTCAGTTGTGCACTGAGGGCCATAAGCATGCTCTTTTGCTAAAGTTCATTAGTATCTTGGCAAATGTCTTAAATTGAAAATACTGATAGAAAAAAAGCTATTTTTATCATTTAATATAAATTTTCATCATACAATCTTGACATGAGAGCACAGCCTCGACATTATCATTTCCAGTGAATGGCAAGAAAACAAAAATATTATTTCTTGCTTAACAAAATGCAAAACCTTCTTTTATTTGCTAAGTTAAAATTCATTATTGTATGATGTAAACAACACAAAAGAGGGAATAGTCATTTATATAATAGTCAATATTTTCCTAAGGGCTATATCCTAAAATCACTTATCTCCCAATTATACATACAGGGAGATGGAAGTATAAAATATGCAACTTAATAGGTTAATAACAGAGGAGGAATTAGAAAGCAGTTCCTTTGTTAAACTTGGAAAGTTGGATCCTTTGTATTCTGGGGTAGCCTTATTCTAAGTAAAATACCAGACAGGATAGACTTGGTTAGTTTACAGAAACAAATCTGGAAACTTCAGCATAGCAATTTATTTTTCAGTCATGCAAAGTCCACTGCAAGTCGAATGGTTCTCTATGCAGCTCCTTTCCAGCAGAGTCTCAGAGATCTAGGATATTGGCATCTTGTGACACCGCCACCTCAACATGAACCTTTCAATTTGCACAGGCAGAGAAGGAAAAGAACTGGGCAGACGTGGGCATTATCTCAGCCTGGGCCATGCCGTGTGTTACTCGAACTCGCAGTCCATTGGCCTGAGAAGATCATATGCACAGAGGCTGGGAGAGGTGGGTGAGGAGTATTCAGTGAGCATTCAATGTCTCTGCCAAAAAGAGGCTCCCAGTTTGAGCAATCCAAGTGGTCCAAACTGGCCATGTCCCGAGAATTTGGGTCATATTGGTTTTGCCCTGCTGCCTATTAACACACTTCCACAATCAGCAGCTTAAGCAACACCAATTTACTATCTTATAAGCACTGCAGGACAGAAGACCAACATAGGTCTCACTGGGCTAAACAGAGGTGATGGCAGGCCTGCCTTTCTACTGAAAGCTTTAGGAGAGAAGTTGGTTTCTTGCCTTCTCCATTCTGTAGAGGCTGGCCACATTCCTCGGCTCCTGGTTCCCTTTCTTTATCTCCAAAGCGGTCATGTTGCATCTCTCTGACCCTTCTTGCTGCTCGATCACGTCTCCCTCTGACCACGCCAGGCAAGGCTCTCTGCTCTTAAGGACTCATGTGTTCACGGTGGGCTCACCTGGATAATCCAGAGTGATCTCCCCACCTCAAGGTCTGTAACACTAATCACATCTGCAAAGTGGCTTTGGCCACATTCATATTCACAGGTTTAGGGTGAGGACATCTTGGGGTGGGGGGTCATTGTTCTTCCTATCAGTGCCAATTCCCATCATGATGAAATTCACTCATTTGAACTTAATAACTGATTACCACTTTAGAACAAAACAGTTTTCAATAGAAAGTTCCATTTGGGGGGTTATTTCTTTTAAAAACTATTGGATTACATTTAGTAAGACAGGACTTGAGACCACACTTTCGGCATGTCTATTTGCAGTGTAGAGTTATTTTTGCTTGTCTGTTCTGTCAATACTATGCAGGTTATACTCTTCTTAGTAATACCATCTCGACCTTGCGTAGCTTCCTCCTGTCTGCTCCCAGGCTGTATGACTTGGGTGCAGGTGACCTTACTCAAGGCTCCAGTGGTGCCCAGTGAACCAAGCACGTCCATCTGAAACTTCACATCATCCAATCATAACGATCAATTAAAAAAAATTCCCCCTCAAGAGTGCATTGCAGGAATTAGGTGAGATTGCTGTAAAAGAGCTCTCGTTCTCCGGGGTTACCAAGCTTGTACATTGCAAGTATGGAGTTGATGGTGTCCAGTTCAGCAAGGGAGAATGCATGCCTGAGAATGAACCGCTGTAGAGGAAAGCAGGGTAGGAGATGGAGTCCTTGTTACCCTTGACATTATCCAAGCATCTGGATCTAGCCAGGCCTGAGATTTATTACAAAAGCCTATACATTCTTTTTGTTTAAGCAAAACTTAATTTGGGTTCCTGACACTTGCAACCACACGAGCCTTGACTGATAGAGGCCATAAAGCTAAATAGAGGTAATAAAGTTAAACACACATTCTCCAGAACCACTCCAGGGAAGTAATAATTTTGACCCGCGTACCTAAATGAATTGCCGAAACCCTAGGGTGTTATTCCACAGGCTCTCCCTGCCCAGAGCAATCATGTCACCATTTATAATTCCCTCAATGATACCACATAAACCCAGAAAATTGTCTCTAGCGATGGCAGGCCACAGTCCTGGTTGGTATTTACTTCTTACTTTATAGGCAGGCAGAGGTTTTAATGCTCTGCTGAAGACCAGTTCACTGATACACCACCTGACTTTCACTGCCAAGTATGGTCTACGTTCCACAAATACACAGAGATAGAAGTATGTGAAAACGGGGTGATGATCAAGGAAGGAACTTATATGAAAGTAAATTGAAGAACATTCAAGAAACAATTTGAATGAGGACAGGACACTTTTTTTATAACCAGCATGTTGTCAGTGTCAGCACCCAGATTCAAGAATGGAAAAAACTGTTTAATAGTTTCTTGCTGTTTGGTAATTTTTAGATTTATTATTGTTAAAAGAAAGATTTATATTCCTCAACAGTTATTCTCTTCTATATGCAATTTATTTATCACATTTTGGATACCTTAGTACTGAAACTTAAAAGGTCTTATTAAAATAGCAGAACGCAAACTATAGTATTTTGATTATAAAGTATGTGTGTGTATAAATATATTTATGTAGAAAGACAGCTAATAGGAAAAAACATTTTGTTGGGGCAAAAAGATTAAGGGTAATTTTTATCTTGCTTAAAAATATCATTAGTGAAATATTTGTTAAGTACTGTGTTTCTGGTAGAGATAAGATTTATCAGCTTATATGTAAAAATGTTTATCAAGATATCCTCTGATTATATGGATGTAGATAGCATTTTTGTTATGGGTCATTGGCTTAAAGTACTCTATCATTAATTTTCAAGCAGCATCTCTCACTCCTATGACATTTTCCCTTGGCCTCTGTTTCTCAAGGGTCAGAATTAACAGGGTCTTGGGAAACTGCCCTAATTTGCCTCTTCAATTCCCTAATGACTTCTCGGCGGCCATAGAAGAGGTGACATAAAGATGTTTTGCATTGATTGCCTTGTGCCAGCCATCAAATAAGGATAAGGCTCTGGGAATCAGCTCTTGGGACAGCTTGTGGACAGCTCTCTGGCGTACTTAAAGAGAAGGGCCATAAGATCTCCACAAGTCCCAAAAGACCCAAAGTCGTCTACCATATCAGAATTACTATATTTCCAACTTGAATTTTTTTCCAAACTGAAGTAAATTAGGCAGAAGAGGTTTCCAGAAACATCTATTAGAAAGTCTGATTTTCCAGAGGCTACCAGACCTCCTTCATCACAAAACCCTGAAGGCTATCAAGGAGGGGTCGAAAATACAAATTCCTGGGAGGGCCCATCAGGTGAATGTAACTATAATGGATTGTGGAGAACAGTGGTATGTACACCCTCCTTAAAGGTGTGCCACGCAGCTCTAGCCATTCCTCACTGTGCGTGAAAGCAGCCCCATGCACGATAAAACCAAAAATCTGCGAATTGTTTGCAAGTCTGTTAAACATGTGGATCCTGGGCCCACCCCAGAGATTCCAATTCAACTGGTCTGGGGACGCTCAGGGTTCTGGGTTTATGTCTCTCATGCAAAGTAATCTTAAAATGCCCAGGATCCCAGGGTGATTCTTTGAAAAACCCTCTTAAAAGATACAGTATGAGCAATTGGACAGAACTTTTTAGGTGTAACTGGGGCTAGCCAAGGGGACCAGAAAATGCCACTCCAAATATGCTGCTTTGGCATATTGACTATTTTAAACACCAGATGCAGGAAAGGCTCTCTGTCTTTCCCCTCTCTGCCTAAAAGCAGAGAATTAATTTGCCATGAGAAAGGTCTCCAACCTGTACCATTCTTACCACTGGAGACAGGGAGCAGACGGCGATGCGAACCTGTACAAACAAACCCCCTTATCTTCCATCACAATTTACTGCCCCTAAAAGCTCAAATCCTTTTTCCTTTGTCTCCAGTGTATCACCCTTTGTTTAAATGGTATATAAGTTCTCAGGCCTAACCACTTTTGGGGGATTTTCACTTCTTTCCTATGACGTGTCATGTAAACATATTAGCAGCAAATAAGTTTGTGTGCTTTTCTCCTGTAAATCCGTCTCTTGTTAGTTTAATTTACAGGCTCCAGGTACCAAACCCAAGAGAGGTAAGGGAAGCGTTTCCTCTCCTACACTGGTATTTACATAGTTGAGGAGTGAACTACCTGCCAGTTCCCGGAACATTTTGCCTAACTATGTTAGCTGTTATCTATATGTGGCACAGCGTGAGACCCCCAGCATCCTAGGAAAGATGCCTGTGGGCAGGGAAGTGAAAAAAAAAAACCCTGAGTTTTGTTTTCTTTGCTGGACTAATGCCAGGGATGGTGTCTGGTTATCACTGCCCACTCCAGACGCTGGCCTTGGCACAGGCATGTGCTCCAAGAACCTTTGTAAAAAGAATACCTTGAAGGAAGTTCCCAGATTTCATCCCGCCCACCCTGACTCTCTCATCTGTACCTCATTTCACTTGTTGTGTTGAGGAGGAAAGTTTACTCATTTCTTCTCTGACTTTCTATTCTTGACCAACTAGTCCCAGAGGTAGGCCGGCTACTTCAGGCACTGGGGAGTTGGTTTGACAAAGCTTACGAATATGACAATTAGGAAATGACATAAAATAGAACATAGTCAAGAGCCACATAGGAAGCACATGATCTGGCTGTTGGTGGGTCAGTAAGGGACCCAGTTAAAATGGGGTTGCAGTGTTGCAGCAGCGCCGGGGTGCAGGGTTTGAGATGAACCATCAAAATTCCATAGAGACATGAAAGGTCAAGGAGGCCTAATTAGGACAGGGAGGAAGATTCTTGGAAGGTTCATGCCCTTCCTTTAAGCTTTCTTCGAAACTGGAGCAAAAACAAATGTATTCTCCTCTCTCAATCCTTCAGTAATCATTTTATTACTTTTTGTTTTAATTGTGTTTGCTTTTCACATATAAACCATGACCCTATTAATATTCTCTATTAACTTTCAGTCTTTTCTAATCTGTCAAAATCAGCAGGGACTTGAATACAGTTTGAAAAGGTGCCCATCACCTCATAGACACATTTTTTTCATCAGCAAATCCATTTGCTAATCATTAATACAAATAAAAATAATAGCTAGGATTGGTAATAAGCTCCTACACATTCCTTCTTTGGCTTAGGCCTATCCAGAATAACTTCAAAGCACTGATAATTATTCGTGCCCTTCCAATTTTTGGAATGATTGATAATTGCCATTTGGAATGGAATGATTTTTCATGCCATTACCCGCCAACATTATGATTTAACAAAACAGTTTAATTTCTTGAAGAATATTTCAGTGAAACAACATGGAATGAGTTTCTTTACATAAGCTGCATGAAAGCAAGGAATACATCTTCTTTGTTTACTGCAAGTAGATGCTCAGTTTTATTGCATGGAATAAAACTGATTATAAATTTAGTCATGTCTCATTGTTTAGGCTACTTTATATTTCTCCTTAAAAAATAACTTAGGCAGACTTAGGTTTTTTTTTTTTTTAACCAAATTATGTGTTCTCTGGACAACAAAAAAAATTTTATCCTGAACCCAGAAGTTAGTTTTTTCCTCAAATCAGTCCTTTTACAGAAGAGAGACCATTTATTTGGTAAGACTTGAGCCACACAGCAGTATCAACTTTTTTACAATACTGCTTTAATAAAAAATAACTTGAAAGAAAACCTAATTAAATATGAGTCTGTTCGACTCCTCTTACTTGTTGTTCCGCCTATAGAAAGCCAAACAATTCTGCCCATGAGTTGATGGCTCAAGAAACTTGTCAATTTGTTCTGTCACAGGTGTATTTCCGAGAATGTTTGATAATATTTAATGTGTTTTTCTCTTTTGTATTTCTGAATCCCAAATCCTTTGTACTAGTCAGCTCTTACTTGCCTGCCTGAGGAGAAACTGGAATTTGTCACACAAAAAAATACCAGTAGGCTATACTCAGCTTTTGACCTTCAAAACTGGGTTATGCAACAAACCACGTGTGGTTGACCATATTTTCCAAAGACGGCCACAGCGATATGTCCCATCCCACATGCTGTTCTGAAATGGGAACCAGCCACATCCCATCAAGAGGTGGAGTCTGATTTCCCTCCCCTTGAAACTGAAGAGGCCCTGGGGACTCTCTTACAGCGGATAGGATAAATGTAATTCCATGTTATCTGTACAGCTGAGTTTGGGATGAGTTGACATATGCAACACTGATTTATCGGTTGAGCATCAGAGGAAGAGACACTTCCAGGAAAAGGAAGGAATGCTCATGGTGTGGGAGTTTCTACATGTTTTATTTTTTTTCCCAGCAAACTCTTACCCTACTCCAGTTTCAGAGCAATAAAGAAACTGAGGTGCAACCAAAATACTAGGATAAGCATACTAGATATTCGAGGCAGATGTTAAAACTTCTCTGCCAAATTATAGATAAACATGCACATTTTACTAAACAACTGTGAGTGCAGGTGATTTGGGGAACTGGTTGGGCAATTTACTTTGCAGATCTGAAGCCGCTACCTAAGTATCAATGGGAACGTGCGCTTGAGGGGAACCACCGAGAAGACCTGCCACCCCGCATCGTTCAGAGCCCGTACCCTCTTGTTAAGCCCATTGCTGTTGTTTGGTACAGCTACACATCCAGGGTATTTGGGTAAATATTTGGAGATAAGTGATCAGGTTCTTCTGACACCTTACTATGATTCTGAAAACACTACAAATGAAGTCTGGTTCTGCAAGATCAAGATCAAGACCAAGTCTAAGTCTTTAAGCTTCCTCAAGCCCGCTAATGAACTTTCAGTCAGCAGATTCTCTGCTGCGTGATTGGACAGCAGTTTAAAGCACCTTTGCCTCCTTGACCCTCTTTCTCATCCTCTTTCTGTGTGTGTGCGTGTGTGTGTGTGTGTGTATGACAATATTTTACATTTATGGCTGGCAGCTGAGAGGCTGTGTTTATGTCCTGTAAGTTCAGAAGCAGGCCTCCGGCTTGTTAACATTGCAGCTTTATGACTAAGCTAGCCCCGTGTTGTCCCAGAAAGTCTCTCTTCGAACATTTCCTCTCCCGCAAACATTGTGTGCACTGGTGAAGGCCTAGGAGCAGGCCTGTGTTTCTGCTTCTGAAGGTGCCTTAATTTTTCTGCTGTTTGTGTTGTATATCTTTCTCTCCTCAGGTAAATGTTTGTTTAAAATGGTTGCATTTGGTCCTCTTTTCGCTGCTGTTATTAAAGTATTTCTTTTGTTTTATTGGAAAGAAATACCCATGCACCCCCACCCCTGCCCCAAATGCAGAGCAGAGAAATAAAGACACAATTCTAACTTTTACTTTGGAGTTTAAAATAATTATCCTTCTATAACATTTGGAACTACATTTCAAAACATGTCTGTGACTCATTTCTCATTCATAAAATTTTTATTTCTTCCTAGAAAGCTGGTTGACTCTAAGAAACCCACTCTCCAGCTGTTATCACTGCCCTGGAATCCAGAGCAGGCACCACAGAGAAAGCAGCATAGAGGTCAGGGACCCCTGCTCATAGTGCAAGTCTGTGCCTGTTAGATATGACCCACAGGCCCTGAAGCCACAGGGGTTATTTAGGAAACCGTAATTCTGTCCTAAATCCTGGATTGCTGCAGATTTACCCTGGAACCATTTCAGCCAGTGTGACCTCTATTTTTCTCCCTCCCCTCCTCCGACCCTGTCACCCAGTAGGACCATGCTAAGGATGGAAAGCTGGGAATGGACTCCCCAGACAATGCTGGTCCTTCCATATCCTGGGTATTTCATGGGGTTAGACAACCTTCATGCCTGCTGTGCTGTTAATGCCCATCTCTTCCCTCGGTATCCTACTTGCCTCTTTTTCCACCTCCACCTCATTCCTGCGAAACAGGACTACTTATTGTTGCCTAAAGTAGGGCATGATTTCAGGTTTTTCCTTGTTCAACTGCTGCACCTATAAAGAAGCTCTCTGTTATATAGGGAACTCTGAATCATAACGAACCCAGAATGCCTCCTCTATTAACTAATATTTGGACCCTATTATGGGAAGTCATTCATACCATTAAAATATTCTCTAGCATGTTTTTAAGCTATCTGCTTCCCAAGTTCTTATGTTTTAATGATAAAGCTGAAGATAACTTTTCTAAGCTGGTACTGTTATACTACCCAGTACATTAATTAAGCTTCTCATTTGCTATCAAGGAAGGTCTAAATGACTGGATAGAATCATGTCAGTTCATGACTTCTGCAGCACATTCACCTAGGGTCGAGGACTATAAAAGTTATAGAAGCTGAACGATCCTTAAAGAATTTCACATTCTCAGATCATTTTTTTTTAACAAAGTTCTGACATAAAGTAGAACATTCTAATGCAAAATTTCAGTAAGAAAAGGAATGTG
The DNA here is from genome assembly GCA_029783875.1 of Phataginus tricuspis. NCBI lineage: Eukaryota > Metazoa > Chordata > Mammalia > Pholidota > Manidae > Phataginus > Phataginus tricuspis. The sequence goes on from JAQQAC010025234.1 coordinate 8,439,995, forward strand.
AAAATTCCCTAATGACTGATACCTGAGAAAACTGGAAGAAGGAAACACTATGTCTTCCTCTTTTCTAAAACGGTATTATTCCACAAACTGGAATATGTAAGAATATTCCATTATTCTTTTATACATAAGGTTGCTTTCTATTAAATAATACTAAAAATCCCCCAGGGCCTTATCTCTTCTGATAAGAGTGGCCTAGTTAGGCCCATCACATCAAGATTGCTCCGTCATCAGCACTTCTAACGCGCATGCCTTCCCTTTCCCATTCAGAGCCGCCGCCTACTGGGAATTCAGCTCAAAGCTTTGATGAGGTTTGCCTTCTTCACCTTTGGCAGTGTGGTGTTACTTCTGCAGAATTTCAGTGTGGGTTGACTGGGGAGAGATATGTATCCCTTTTTGGCAACCTTTTCTCCCTAAGAAACCGATTTTTTTGTGTTTTTTACCTTTTTTTTGGACTGAGTATGTAATTTTTCTCTTTAAAATTGCTTTAAATAACAAACTTCAATGCATTCCGATGTGATACAGCATGTGAGAGATCTCGTTGCATTAGGCAGAAACAAATAATGGTCCCATGTGGGGGAACTACTTTGTTAACAGGATATATTTTAATTGTTTGGCTATATTAACTGTGTTAAAACGGTTTAGAAGATAAAGTATAAAACCTTTAAAGAAAACAAGTTTTAGGGAAGAAATATAAAAGAGGTTGACCTCAAGTTTCAAATTAAAGGTATAAAAACTTTGGTAGACTCGTTTGTAAGAGAAATATTTTTTCAACCTGAATTTTTTTTTTCCAATTCAGAGGAAACATTCTTAAGAAAGAGAAGCAAAGTCAGTAGACTTGAGGAGGAGATACTGTATATTAGTAGCCTAGTCACCATGGCAAAAATGTTTAAACTGAGCAATTACACTTAGGTGACTGCATTTAGATCTGTTATGCATACCAGTCATGGTTTTTCTGTCATAAACCACAAAGCAGAGAGCACAGAAAAAGAAGGAAGAATTAGGGACCACAGGAAACTTCTGTTCTCGTACCAGGATTTAAGGTCTGGAGCTTATGATCAGAACTCAAGAAGCAAAAACGTCTTCTTTGTCTGTTCAGCAGGTGTAACAAATCACCTGCATAGCTCATCAAAAATGTGAATTCCTGCATCTCGACATAGACAGACTTAACCAAGACCTCTTTAAAAGGGCCCTAGGAATTTAAATTCTACGAATTCTCTAAGTGACTCCTCTGTGTTAAGACTTGACATCCCAATAAAGCCAATTTAGAGATATAAAAAAAAAAATCATATAAGCCAAAGAGCCTGATAAAAATTAGGCCTCCTTCTAAGAATATACTTGTAACCTAAGATCAAGCGAAGGAGCAACTGATAATCCATAATAAATATCTTGCCTGAAGCACCACGACTTTTCACCTAAGTATTTCATTTCTCCTAAATTGTATTTTTGTGCTTATTTCATCTCTTAGGAGTAGCTAACAAACTAATACTCCATGAAGGTTTCTAAAAGGAGAAAAGGTAGAGTTGACTGGGAGATCTGAGCTCTGGAGCTGACTGCAGTTTCTCAATCCCTCTGGGCTTGGGTTTCTTTCTTCCATCAGATATAATTTGGACTCCATCAGGAACAATGAAGGGGGTAGGCCAGTGAGGGCAAATGGCCCGGGTAGCCCCGTCAGGAATGTTGAGAGAGGGCTACTGGAGAGAACTTACTGCATATAAGGAGGCAGCCACTGTTCAGCTGTAACCAAAGGTTGCCAGGCAAGAATTCAGACCCAGGATTGCCAGTGTCCAGTTTGTCCAGGGAAGCTTGGAGTCCTGCTTGTGCTATGAAAGCTCCCAGTTGTTAAATGGTTGAAAATAATGCAAAATATCTAACAGATAGCATAGACCAATACTTCAAGGAATAAATAAAATACTTTGGTTGGGTAGATTCAGCCCATAGGCTAATTTGTGGTCTTGTTAAGATCCATTTTAGTTCTAAGATCCTATATATCACCTACTCTTCTCAGCTATTCAGACCTACATTACCATATTGGCAACTCTAGACACCTGGAGATAACCTAAGTAGTGTCTAGGAGAGGCTAGTTGCAGGGTATTTCCTTATAGACTTAATCCTGCCTCCAAGTAATCAATTCCTTAGGAACAATCCTAAGATGATATCAACAAAGTAGCTGCCTGATTGTAGAAACCTAAATTGTCCAACCTCATTTAACATGCCCTAAATAAGGACTGTGTTATACCCGTGAATTAGATAGGACTAAAAGATCTAAGCAAGCAGATTGCCTGTGATTCCTTAAACTATCCTGTACGTGGTAGGCCTGTACTTTCACGTCATGTACACTTACAGTGGAGTTAGCTAATTAGGACAAATAAACAGTTCAGCAGTGTTTCACTATTTTACAAGTCATAAAGATGTTTAGGAATCTTCCTTTACCTGTTTGTATAATTCATTCAACCTTTGAAGATTTGGATTTTTTTTAATCTTAAATGTTAGATAAATATAATACAGTCTTGCCAAATTAAAAAAAAATAGGCCATTGTATAATTTACAAAACCTACTTTGGCACCCATGTATATAATATTGCTAACCCATCCCCATTCATATTTAAGTATGAAAGATTCAGTTCCAGAAAGATTCCTTCAATTGTATTTAGAATGTTTTCCTCAAATTAGATTTCTGCCCCTTGTATTGAACTATCCTTTGCTACGTTGAAGTCCTAGAGAACTACCGTTTGGCATTTTATACAATATTGGCTCATTTGATATTTCCAGATTACTAAAGGCCTAAGTATTTGTTGAAGAATGTACCACTCTCACCCCTCACCTGTTCTCGGGGAAAAGGTCTACTGCCTGGGGTCTTCTAGAGGTACACTGAGGACACACTTGGACTGAGGTGGTCATCCTCATTCTGTCACTAATCCCAGGGTCGGGGGTGAGAAGACCTAGCATTTGTTGATTCTCTGTGTGCCAGATGCCCTTTGTACATTATTCCTAATCGCACAACCACCCTGCACAGGAGTCATTCCCATATGACAGTTGAGGAAATGGAGGCTCACAGACAGGAAGGGACTTGCTGAGTGACCAAGCCGGGAGCCGAACCTAACTCTGCATGGTTCCAAAACCCATATTCTGTCCATTACTTCCTGGTGCCTCCCAGTGCTGCAAAGTGGAGAGAGGGCTTTCTAGGCCCCGGTTTTCTCATCTGTAAAACACGGGAGTTGGATAAGATGATCACTAAGTTCCGTTTGACATTTAACATCCTATACTGATATCTTAGGGCTTTCTGCTGCAGAGAATGTGACTCACTCTTAGGCGAAACTCCCTCTAGATGTTCTCAGATCCCTCTGATCCTGGCTGGGATTTTCAAACAGGATGTTGACAGATATACTTAATATTAATCTTGTCTTCAGTGGTATTTGGACTCCTGCCAATTCTTTGTCACTTGAAACAATGGACAGCCTTATTTTTTTCTGTACTTTAATTTTCACATAAACCTACTTTATACGGTTTCTCTTCTAACCCTGAGTCATGGGTTTATATTTAACCAGACCCTTGACTTTTTAAAAAAAATTTTAACTTGCACACTTGACCAAGTATAATACAGATTTCTAAGGCCTTTTCAAAATCCATAATAACCTAGGTTCTCTTTAGAAAATCATGTAAAACAGCGCCACATTTTCATAAAACCAGACAATCGTGATGACATGGTATCAGAGGATCACACTGCCAGATGCCAAGTGAATTCAGAGTCAGTGAAGATAGAATTTAGATTCTCTTATGTCACCTATGTGTTTGAAAGCTACAAAGACACTTCAAAGGACCTTTAATCATAATGGGAAAACATTCTGAGTTCACACAGATGAGGTTAAGGCATTTGGAAATCTAACTACCTCTCAACTAATGTCAGCATCTTAGATACTGAACCGAGTTTTATGTGCGCTAGAGGTGACTGCACCTAGTTCCGTCCAGGTATTGATCTTTCTGACAATTACATTCTTGTAGTAACAAGACAGAACAATGAAAACACAAAACAGCCCCTTAATTATCCCGGGACTGTCTACCTCTTCTTTTGAGATAATAAGGTTTGGTTTACTCTGTAACTCAGGGGCTTTCTCCACTACTCTAAAAATGTAATGGCAATCAGGTAATTGTACAACCTGATTCTGACCTAAAGAACTTAAGTTGAAAATCTTCAAGTAAGTATTTTTGTCACCACCATTCTCTATAGCTGCCTAGCTTGTTTTAGGCTTAGTAATTTGCACAGTATCTTTTACTTCCATTCCTGATAATGATACTCTGCTAAAAACTAACGTATGTTGACAATCTTCTTTAGAGTACCAGGTACTGTCGGAGGATACAAGTATTGCTGAAGATGTAATACATGCCCTCAAAGAGCTTATGGTATAATAGAGAAGAAATGGACAACAATTTTTATAAATACTAAAAGATGGCAAATGTCCTTAAAAGATCATAAAGAAGTGCCTAAGGGGATCTGAAGAGTTGGCATTTCATCTGGAACTAGAAGATCACGAACATTTTAGATAGGGACATAAGGTATTAGGGGAGGATATTCCAGGTAAAAAATAAATAAAACAACAACAACCATGACTTTTATCACTTGGTCCATTCTTTCTGAATTTTCTTCTGTATCCAATCCCCTCCTATGCATATCTCTCAACACAATTAACTCCTGTTTATCATTTAAGACAGTGGGGCCTCATTTTTTAGGAATCCTCCATCCAGTAGGTTGTGACTTCTAATTCAGTTTGATAAGGATTAAGGAATATCCTCCTCAAATCTTTCTCATTTCATTAAATTAAATTCTGCCACTTATTTTCAAAGTTAGAATACTAGGAATCATCTTTGTTACTTTCATCTTACTCATGTCCACATCCAATTCATCACCATGTCTCACTAATTCTATTTCCAAAATACAGATGAAATCAATTTTAGATTTAAAAAACGGCATATACATACCATGGAACATTATTCCCATAAAAAGGAATGAAATTTTAATATATGCTACAACGTGGTTGGACCTTGAAAACATTATGCTTAGTGAAATAAGTCAGACACAGAGCGATAAATATATGATTCCACTTACAAGAAGTACCTGTAATGGACAAATTAATAGAGAAAAATAGTAGAATAGTGATTGCCAGAGGTTGAAAGGAAGGGAGAGTTATTGTTTAATGGGTGCAGAATTTTTGTTGGAGATGATTAAAAACTTTTGACCATTAGTAGTGGTGATGGTCACACAAACAGAATATTTAGATGTATTAAATGCACTGGACTGAATATGCAATGTTAAAATGATAAATATGTTGCTATGAGTATTATACCACAATATAAAATTTTTCAAAAGGAAAGTCCATTCTGTCTAATTCTACTTCTCTTCTCTAGTCCTAGCCACCATCCCCTCTCACCTGGACTACTGAAATATTCACGTTTGATGTCTATACACCTTGCCTCTCTTTATACACTCATCTCCTGCTATCTCCCCCCCTCATTTACTTCACTCCAGGGATATTAGATTTGTTACTATTATGAAAACACACCAAACTGTGTCCCTGAGACAATCTTACACTTGCTGTTTCCTTCTGGAGTGAGCTTTCCCTCGGCTTCTATGTTTGAGTACTTCCACAGTTCATGTTTCAGTTAAAATGTCATCTTCTTGAAGAGGCTTTTGCTGAGCTACCTCATCAACATGTTCTCCACTTCTACTCCAAACCTTTATTTTATATGATAGAACTCTATTTGTTTTCTTTACTGCCCTGATCCCAATCTGTAACCTTTTACCAATTTATTTAGCTTGAGTAACTGGGTGGTGGTGTCACTGCCTGAGATGGGAGAAGGTAGGAGAAGACCATGTTTGAAGCAAGGTTTCACTGGACGATTAGATAAACAAGAGGAAATATAAAGTTCACCTGCAATGTATTAATCTGGAGTTAAAGGGAGACAGTTGGACTGGAGATATATATTTGGGATATAAATTATTAGACAATAGGTGGTATTTGAGGCCATAAGAATAAATGAGGCAATCCAGGGGAAAATGGAAGATTCAGAAGAAAAGGAGGCCTTGGACTAGGTCTTAAAGCTCTTTAGTATGTCTATAAAGTAGAATTCAACAAATTAGAGAAGTAGGAGGAAGAAAAGTAAGGAAGAAAAAATCCAGGTCTGTGTGTTTAACAGAGCCCAAGAATGGAAATGTGTCAGGAAGAAAGGAGTGGTCCTCTGTGTGGCATGATGTCATGAATTCAAGTAAGATGAACACAGAAAAGTTGACATTGGTTCTGACATCATGGAGATCGTTGGAGACCTTCGTTAGAGCACTGTCAGTTGAATACCATTACCTAAATGGGGTGGGGAGAATAAGACGGAGCTGGATTGAACAACAAATGGAGAGACGTGAGGAAGTGAAGAAGATTGTGGAGTTCTTTGCCTCAAAGAAGAGTGGGGAAAAGGTACTGTATGATGAATGAGAGGAAGTTTTTGCAGAGATGTAAGATACCAACGTGTTCCTATGCAGGTAGGAACGAACTGGTGAGGAGGTGTATATGATGCAACTGCAAGATAGGGTAAACAGGTGACATAGCTAGGATGGCAAGCACCACCAGCTCTGGAACACAAGGAGGAGGATCAACTGGGAATAGGTGTAGGGACATTTTCTTCACTGGTAACAAAAGGCAAACAGGAGAACACAGGTAACGCTATAAAGCAAGAATTTAGATTTCGTAGTAGAAACAGAGAGTCCACATTTGATGACCTGTGTTTTCTCAGTGACTAATAGGTGAAGTCGTCAGCCGGGTGTAAGTGTGGAGGAGCAGAGGGAAGTTTGAGAAGAGATATGAAGGTACAGGATAGTTGTCTTGGAGCGTGACCAAACAGCCTTCTTGAAAAAATTCGTGGTGGTTTTGCTGGGAAAAGTTAAATGCTCCTCTGAGGTCTATAAGCTTGCAAACAAAGTGAAACTAATCAGGCAAGTGTTGCTGTTTTGTCAGCAAGAGCGGAGAAGGAGATAGAGGGCTTCCACCAGATGTTTCATGAGGCAAGTGACAGGAAGAGGGAATATGAGTGGGTAAAAGAAGTTGTAAGAAATAATCCAGAAGGGTGTGCTGAGGCCAGTTCATGGTGGGCTGTGACCCTCAGACCAAAAAAAAGGAACTTTATTTCAGAGCAATGGGAAAGCTGTTGAAGTGTTGTTGCCTGTGAAAGTGGCCTTACCAAATCTGTGCTCTGGCATAATTCACCTGCCTTTAAAGTAAAGTACTGACGTGGTTAAAACAAACAAAAAGAGAGAAACAATGAGACCATTTGTGAAGGAGGAGGGATTGGATAATCAAGATCTGAATGAAAATAAGCAACAGTTAATTTGAACAAGACTATTGAAGGTTAAATTCCTAAGAGATCTTGGTATCTATGGGAACCAGACCAACTTGATAGAAGCCTCAGGCCACAGGGGAGAGAATCCTAAAAGCTGGGCTAGGATTCAGCAGGATATTACCTAAAGCGGCTGGAAGCGGACGTACATCAAGGGACACCCAGATTAACCATATAATGAGTGAAAACACAAGAAGTCACCTTGAAATTTGGAACCAAATAAATAATCATAAAATTGTTGACCAGTGATGGGGCCAGAGGAGGTCAGGAAGAGTCCAGCGAGTGGTATGCACAGGGGGAGAGCCGGAATGGCTCAAGGCACAGAGTACAGTCAACATAAGGATGCTGGGTGGTGGCTCAAAGTGCGCAGCAGCGCAAGGACTCCTGTCAGTTTAAAGAGCAGAAGAGCAGATTTTGCAACTACTGTTCAGTTCAGTTTTACAGGATTGTCCAGTTTAATGACAAAGCTCTGATCTGAACCCTGAGTCCTGGATTTTAAGCCATCTGAATACATGTATATGCCCTCAGTATGAGTTGAAACAGTAAAGTGAGAAGTCATAAAATAACAACTGGAGATAAGTCACAATTAGCTTATTACCATACAGTGTAGAAGAATCTCTAATCCTTCACATCAATCCTAGGATCTGATCATGTCCTCCAACCCGGGAGCCAGCAGCTGGTGAGAGGAATCAGTACAATCTGTTTCCTGGTAAGCATGCCACTCATGTTGGCTTAAAATTTTTAATTAAGTAAGCAAACTCCATCACCTAGCAATTTATAAACATATTAAGCAATAGAACACCAGGACAAGATCCCATTTTTTTTTTTTTTTTTTCAATATTCATCCCTCCAACATTTCATGACCATTAAACATCAGGCACTGTGCTAAGTTGTGGTCACAAAGAAAGATACGACACCATCTCTGTTTCTCATCAGGAAGCCTAGAGTCTATTAGTAAAGAAAGGCAAGCAAAGCAATGCTTGTAGTAGATGTGATGACGGCAGTGAGCACAAGGTTTATGGATGCATAACTCATGGGAAAGCCAGGGAGTAGGTGGGGGGATGTTAGTGGTGGTGGAAGTAGTCCCAAAATACTTTCTGAAGATGGATCAGAAGACAAAGGGGGCCGGATAAAAGGGATAAAAGGTTAAGGCATTATAGAAAGAGGAAATAGCAGGTGCAAAGCTTCCGGTACCCAGCAGAGTGCATCTGGGGAGGAAATTCCTAGTAGTTGCATATGGCTAATTAGGTTTGTATTTTAGTAATTTCATGTGGATTTTATTTCTCTAGTGTAATCTTCATATGCGCCAAATAGTGTTTAATACAATGTAATAAATCCAGGAATGATTTAAATAAGATGTCATCAAAATAGAAATGTACATTTGAAATCAGTCACTAAAAAGAGGTCAGAGTATTTACTTACTATCCTAAATTAACCAAAAGGAAAGCTGATGAAATTGAGGCAATAAAAGACTGGTAGCTCTATCAGTTTTCTTTGGGAATGTTTTTGAAGAAGGACCAAAGCCTTTTTAAATAATCTAAATGAGAGTGTTCCTCAGCATGTGCTCATGGGAAAGGAAAAAAGAAAACCTCAAACCAGTTTCCATTTCCTTAAGAATTCATTCTGAAGTGAATTCTTAGTATCTTGGTACGACTTTATTGACAAATCAATTCAGGTACTTTATTTTGTTTGCCAATATTCCCACATATACATCCATGTTTAGAACCCACAGCTTCTGCTAAATAAATTACTTCCCTTTGGCTTAGATCAGAAGCAACCTCAAAAGAAGAACATCTTTTCTCAACTTCAATTACTGACTCTTGGGACTTATATGGAAAAGTTATGGTTATGAAAAACAAGAGATCAGCGATGTGCATCTGAAAATGTTTATAGCATTAAGATAGATGGATTATGCAAGGTCTGGTTCTGGTATTTTCCTTTCTTAGGATACATTTGATGAAAGATTAGCACTGATTCTCACTTTCAGGGTAGTGAGCTGTTTCCTTCCGTGTCCCCCGGCTCCTCTTGGATTTGTGGTGTTAATTACATTCCACTAACCTTTGCTTCTATGATCCTTAGCTGCTAAGATCCACAGTACAAGCAGTTCGATAAATGTGACATCTCCACTCCCTCACGCCATCCTGTTTCAATTGTAAGTCTAGTGGTAATATATCTAGGGTTCTGTAGTATGATCCTGATTTCAAATATTTTTGAGTATAAATGTAAATTTATATGTTAGACCTTATGTCAGGCAGTGTGCTGAGTTTTACTTCTAATCATATAACCACCATCGAAATATAAGATATTGAATTGTTGGAATGAGAAGTATGTTTTAAGAGTTCTCATTATAAGACCCCAATCTTTTAAAGACAGTAAATAAAAATTAGTTTTGAATTAACTAACCTGTGTAGCTTTAAATGAAAATGAGTAGTGTCTGGTTGTTGCATACCTTATAAAAAAAAAGCATATTGAAAATTAACTACTTTTTGTCAGAAATCTACTTATCAACTTGGGGTAAGGCCAGTGGTTTGGGCACGCATGCAGAGTTAGAAAGACCTATCACCCTGAAGAGCCATCAGAACTGTTTCTCTGTTCAGCCGGGATAAAGGGGGACTGGAAGAGGGATAAAGGGGGACTGGAGGAGGGATAAAGGGGGACTGGAAGAGGGATAAAGGGGGACTGGAAGAGGGATAAAGGGGGACTGGAAGAGGGATAAAGGGGGACTGGAGGAGACTGTCAAATAGGTTGATGTACTGGGATCAGGTTGGAGGATGACCCTTTTACTTGTCCAAATCCTATTATACATAGCTTAGTGTGATAAAAATCTCTACCATTCTATTTCTTTACAACCTTAGGACCTTTTTAAGGAATTAAAATAATATTAGGATAAATATAGAATAAACGAAGTTCTAGCCTATTGACTTGGGTCTTGGAGTACTGGTTCGGCCTTGGGGGACGCATAAGAATTCTTGTTTTCATTCCTTCTTGAAGCATACGTGTGTCTCTCCACCATCTATCTTGCATCCTTTTATTTCCTTGGCCTCAGAAATTCACCTTTTGGAATTTTAAATGATCAGTTTTAAGAACAAATTTAGTTTGTGGCTGAGGGCTCCTCCCCCCTTTGTTTGCCAAGCTCTATTCAAAATTCCCTGCACTAGGAACAGATCTCCTTCCTTATTCACTAGGATCGGCTGAGGAAAAAGCTGGCCCTAGACCACCTTTGCGGAGGAGATGTTCCCACAGACATGCCTGGTTAAGATGGCAGCTTTGTGTGGCAGGACTTCCGAGTCCTCCTGGAGGAGCAGAGCAACATTCTGAGCCATGACTTCTGGGATTAAGGAAAGAATCTGTAGAAGAGCATTTCGGATCTTGCAGGCAACCGATTACTATGTCAGCACGACTAACAACACTTCTGGATCCAACTGCATGTTAAGCAAATTAGGCAAATGCGGTTCCTCGTGCATTTACTCTTCTTAGTTGTAATATTTCTTCTTAGTTGTAATATTCTTTGTCCAATATCAAATTGTGGTTTTATTTTAAATTGTGACCAAGGAATTTAGAGGCCTAGAGTGTATCTTTAAAATACTCTCCCAGACTACCATAGTGTGTACAGGTGTATATAATAGATACATAAGAGTATATATCTACCATGGTCTCTCTAGCCAGAAATAAATCCTGTGCCTTCAAACAGAAGGAACCCACTTGTCCAGTGGAATCCTGTTCTGAACATCCTTCCTAATTTGATTTGATAAGCTCAAGTCCCTCTAAAGTATCCACTCATTCCTCCAAATTTATTCATATGACAAACATATCCTTTCACTTCAACCTCCCATCAGGAAATGTTGAGTTATTAAATAAAATAATATTGAGGTTTCTGAGGACTACAGGGCAGAATATCATTCACATTTTCTATTTTGGCACCAGGAGGTTTGTACCAGAACCAGTATTGACAGCTACACCAGTACTGACAGCTGGCTGACAACTGTTTGCAACCCCAGATGCTCCAGTCCATGTTATGTTCACAAATAAGGGTGTACCTGCCAACGTTTAATGAAGAAATGCTCACTACTTCTCTGCAAATTTCCTGGATGGAAACATCTCCCTTCTTGGCTCCAGTCTGGGTTACTTAACAGCACTCCCAAACAGCCCATGCTCTTCGGGTGATTGTAGCAGTCTCCACGGTCAAGTAGGGAACCTCTGAAATTGATCAAGCTCTAATTCCCGTGTGCCTCGTCTGACATTTAGCTGGTGCTTGCCCTTCATCCAACCTCTCTGGATATAGAAGCCAGGAGACTTTTTTTTTTTTAAACCATTCCTAAGGGATGGACAGAAGGAAGGGAACACCATTTCCTGATAATAGTATAATTCCAAAATTAGTCCTACAAACAAAGGAGGGAGGGGACCTTGACATCATTGAGTTCCCACAGCTGGAGTAGCTAGCAAATACTGGACCCCAACCAAAAATTTCAGAATGGTTCTTCTTACCCTTTGTTAATTATTAATGAAATAGATTTCCAGACCTTTTGCAAAGGAAGGGTCTAACTATGCCGTTTGAAAATGATTGGGAGAGAAAGAAAAGAAATTTTGTACATTCCTGGAGAGAAAAAAACTGATCTTCAGCTCATGGCTGTCTTTTCCAATAGACTTAATGGGACAGTGAGAGGTTTTTTTCATTTTGTTTTGTTTTTGTCTTCTGTCCAGAAAGTTTTCCCATCTTCTTTAATCTGATGACATTCCCTAGCCCTTGACCTCTGACACATAACTCAAGCGTGTGGTCCATGATAATAGCCTATTGCTTTGGCCATGGCAATTGATCCATGGGTAAGGATGTGATACAAGTAGAATCAATCAAATACCTTCTCTGAGATGTCTATATAAATTATGTGATTCAGAGGTTTTATTGCCTGGAGTTGGGTATAAATTAAGGATCTTTGCTTGCAAGCATTATAAGCTAATGCTGACTACTTTAAGCAAGAAAAGAAAGTTTTTTGGAAGGAAATTAGCTAGTTCTCAGTATTAAAGGAAAGCTTAACTACCAGACCTGGTGAAGGTCGCCTCAAAGATAAAGATATCAAAAGCTAATAGGCAATTTCTTCAGGGTCCAGGACCCAACCTCCAGGACGAATCAGCTCCAGTCTTTCTCCCCCCTATTTCACTTAGCTTAGTTCAAGATTCTTGTTCCTGAAAAAGAGCAATTGCTCTGGCTCAGCTAGTCACAGACCTTCCCTGGGTCAAGGGGGAAAGGGATGCTGTGATGAACAGACCCACAGAAGTACAAAGAATGGGTGAGGAGTACTTCCCCAAAGGGAAGCCACGCTTCTGCCATGGAATGAAGAGGGGAAGTGGTTCTGAGCAGGCAGACACAGATGTTCACTCTAGACTGTTAAGCCAGGGCTGTCAGGGGGAATCTTCAGTGAGCTGTGCCTGCAATAGCTAAGATGGGGCCAATAGCAATGAGAAGCCAAATGAGAAGCCATAAAACCTTGCAGCCAGCCTCAGAGGCTAGGAAATTTTCTTTTCTGCTTAAACTAGTTTCATGTTGATTTTTGTCCCTTGGAACCAGCAAAGTCCTGACTGAGCAATGCCTAATTTTCACATGAGTGATTTTTAGGCCTAGAGATTCTACAATGTCCTTTTCAAAATGAAAACTCCCTGAATTTGTACATATTGAAAAAGTGACATTTCTTGGGATCTTCATGCAATAAATCCCTAAGCTTTGCAGGGACGCCTGGAGCAGTTGCTTATCCTTGAGGGAACTTCTAAAATCAGAGAGAAGACTGGCTTTGGGTTTCTATTACAGAAAGCGGCTCTATTTCCGGAAGACTTCAGTGGACAAAAGAAGAGATAAACTGACAGGCAATCTCTGAATAAGACCTAGAGATTATAAAGTTAAATATAAGCTATTTCAATGAGGTAAATATAAAAAATCCATAGGAACTTAGATAGCACACCTTGAAGTCATCATTCCTATGTTCTTTCATTTTCCCCATTGTTAATTGCTGCTATTTATTAGTCTAAATGTAAAATATCCCACCTGGAAATAGTTTCTGTATCTGAGGATTCAGTAGGAGCGATTAAAAGAAAACACTTTTCGGCAAATGTTGGGATAATAATGCGTGTGTGTGGCGGGTGAGGGGTGGATGTCCACTTTTTGTTTTTCTTTATTGTTTCTTAGAAATTTCTGGGTAGCCTGGTAAAATAAATGTCTGTTCAGTGGTGAAAGAAGGTTGTGGGCAGAACTGTTCGTCGAATAACTGGTTCCCAGTCTGAGGAACAGCAACCTTTCACGGAGCTAGGCTGAGAGAACGTAGAAGAGCATGGCATTGTTCACAATCCCTAGACACACACGGACAGCTGTTTAAGACTGGACTTATTCTAATAAATAATACTATGACTTCTCACTGCATGCTTGGAATTCTACCAAGTCAAGATTTTATTTAGGCCCAAAGCACTCGTTAAAATATACTTGACAGGGTATGTTAGTCCTGACATCTTTGTAAGGATTGTTAATCAGTTTCTTTTTTCCAATTTCTGAGTACCTAAGGATACCTGCTCTGAGATAAAATTCACATAACATAAAAGTCGCTCTGTTCAAGTGTATAACTCACTGTTTTTTTATATTAATAATTGATGTGCGACCATTGTCACTATCCAATTCCAGAAAATTTTCATCACCCTCAAATCCCTGTTTTGTTAACAGCTAGTTGCAGTAGGAACTTTGATTCTGAGGCAGTTTGGAGGAGGAGAGGCAAACATAGGGAGAGGAAGTTTGGGCTCAGTGCCTAGAAGTGGACATCATGGTAAAAGATACTTCTTTACATGTTGATTAGGGTTGGCTCTGGGGTGTTGGCAAAGAGGTAGAGCTCCTGACTTAAGAATGTAGGACAATAGCCTGATTCTTAACATTAATGGGACAGCGTTTAAAAACAGGCCTGTGTCACTGAAAATCACTGAATCCTATTACAAGCCTCCCTCAAAAGTGAGGCCGGTTATATTTAGACATTGAATCCTGAATGAGCTTGCCTGGGATGTACCTGTGCCAGCTGCCAGTGTCCTCTTAATGGGAGTCAAACCAAGAGATGACTTAAAGTTGACATGGCTTTCACGGGAACAGTGGGAACATGCATGTTGGGGCTAGATACCTTATTTGGTATAATAGCTGTGCATATTAAGAGGAAAGAATTAGAAGGAAAAGAAATCTAGAGATGTGCATTGCATGCTAGCTTGAAATTTATAAACCAGGTCCCTGAGGTTCTGGTAAAAAATAGGAGCTTTGCAATTTAATGTTCATGACATAGCAAATGACTTAATGCTCATGTACCAATCACAGGGCTTTGTCAATAAGTTTATTGCAGGGTAACTGTGTCCTCATGGGCCAAAGGAAGCAAAGTTATTTTTGAAATTTAACCTTAGGTTCCTGCATACTAAGGTTTACCAGAAGGTGGATTCAAGCTCTCAAAGGGTACAACAAACATTTCACTGAATTCTGCTAGTAAGTAAAGCTGTGAGCCCTTCAGGTACAGCCTGTGGGAATGATGGAAGGAATCCACCCTGGGCTGTGATTATTTACAGAAAGTAAAATCAACAAACAACACTCAGGCTTTAAGTAAGTTTCCTGCTGTGCCAGTTTTATAATAAAGGTGTTTTTCTTTTCTGTTGAACTTTTCATTGACTTAAATCATTAATTTCCTTAGAGGTAATTTAAGTACATAGCCAATGAAATAGTTTACTGTGTTTATGTAAAAAAAAAAAGTTTGGTTGCTGACTGTTTCATCAATTTGAATATTTTTAAATGTATTCCTACTCATCTAGAACATCCCTGGGATCAGAAAAGCTGAGCAGCAACCTAATATATATAGACTTACTTAGAAAATGAAACAAACAAGGAAAAAAAAATGGTACATTTGGGTAAAAAGTTCTAATTTATTTGGAAATATCTCACTAATCTCATTAATCTGCTTGTTAGAACTGTAGGCATCAAGTTTGCCACTGAAGTAGAGAAATAGCTTTATGCCAAGTAACATGTCACTTAGAACCAACACTTCTTTTCCCCTCTTGCAATTTCAACTGTTACAATGGGGCAGGCCTTCAGAGTAGGCGACCATGCCGTCACTTGATGGAGACTGGAAGGGGACTCCTTTCCCGAAGTGGCTCCCTCTCCATCTATTACAGAGTCTGAACTTATACCATTGGACATTTGTTTCTTGGATCATGGTCTTTTGTTCATCAAGAAGAATTTGCTTGAAAAGTGCAAACTCATGGATGGGTGTCTTATGGAGCATTATGTGATTTTTTAACTTGAAAGTCTATTGGATAGGGTGGTTTTGTATTCTTTCTGTCCAGTAATGGGATATCTCTTCTACTAAGGAAGTGCTCTTTTCTTCCAGTCCAGCCCTGGGCTTCTGGTAGAAGCTACCAGTCAGAGCATTTTCCTTCTCCACCCTTACTTCCTCCCTCCCTCCACCCAGTGGCATGGGTAAGACTGAACCTTATCCATCTGTAGTTTCCCAGCCCTGGCCTCAAGGATCAGTTCATGTTTCCAAACCAAAGCCAGAGTTCTTTCTTGTACTTTTTCTATCTGGAGCTAGTGGAAAGTGTTTTCTTTCTTTTCTGGAAGAAGAGTCTATAGCTGCTTATGGCCATGTTTCTAGTCTCTTCTGACATCCTGCTTGAAAGAATGACATCTCAATGAAGAGAAGAGCAGATATGAGACACTCGCAGTGTCCAATGGTATCTGAGACCCTGAATCCACTGGACTCTAAGGCTAATGGCATGCCCTTTCTTATTTAATTCACACTTGTGCCAATAAATCATCCTTTTTCCTTAAGTTGTTATGACTGGGGCATCTGTCCTTTGCAAACAGAGGTCTGAGAACTGAAAATAAGTGTTTCATAAAAGGACATAAGATAACTAGCAGAGGGGTGCTGCTCTGGTGGGGAAATGTGTGTGGAAGGTGGGTCAACACTAATTGTTTTATGGCTAAATGGGGTTCCTGTGTGTTAAAGTCACTGACATCTTTTCAGTCTTGGCTTTCAAGTGAACTGCGAGGTAGGGCCTTGTGATCAAAGTCTCTGAGAATGAGAGTTAATATTTCTTGGGTCCGCAATGACCTTGGTAATCTCCGTGCTCTTGATTCGGGGTGAGGCTGCTTGGGACCCATGAGAGAGAGTAAGAATGTACAAATATTTGATTCAAGACCTTAGCACTGTATTTCAATCCATTGATTGAATTTCTCCACCAACTAAGAGAAGCAACATGTAGGATCAAAAGGGAGCCACTGTTTTCATTCATAACTGACCCTGGAATACCTGGCTTTATTGAAAATTGTATCTGTTCATAATACATTAGGGTTTGATTTTGTTTCCTGTACTGGTAGGTTTCTTTCTTTCTTTCTTTTTTAAACAGAAATATAGAGAAAAAATGGGCATAGAAGGAAATGTGGGATTTAATGTTTTCTACCCTTTCCGAAACCATTGAAGTCCTGGTAACTCAGTATTATTTTAATTTTGACTTATCATAATATCAAAGGGACACCCTTGTCATTAGCAAGCGATATTATTTTTGTAAAAAGTGAGAGTAATTAGAATTAGATACCTTGCAATATTTTTTTCACTAGATTCAAAATGCATTTGAGAAGTTGAAAGCTTTTCCCAAGGGAGTTGGAGAACTTTCTCCAATGTGCTCTACAGTTATCAGCGTCTTTCTTTTTATGCAAAAACGAACTTGAAATCTGGCGATGATTCCTTAGAATAAAGACCTTTAAATATTCTCTAGAGGATTCTTTTAGGTTTTATGGTGGTAAAACCAACTTCATACACCGCCCTTATGTTGTTTGAGGGCAAGCGAAAAGCCAACTGACTTTCAGCGTGTGTTTTAAGGTGACGGCGCCGCATGTCATTTGGACCCCAGGAAAGTGCTCTTCAAAACTGTACATTCAAACCAAACTAAGATGAAAAGCTTTACCGTGTGGTCAGGATGCCGACGAGTCTCGCGTGTCTCGCCTTCTGAAGCCACCACTTCGCTTGCTTCCTCCTCCTCCATGTAGTTCCACCACCCTCCTGTTTTTACAGACTTACTTATGAGTAAAAGAGGAAGCCCGTGCAGGAGCAACGGCTTATTCCTGGCTTTACAAGGGTGCCACACAGCAAAGGAAAACATTTACCCAGAGAACCGCAGTTTTGTAAGAGAGCCACGAGGCGGAAGGAGGTGTGATATTGTTGCTTCATAGCAGAGATGAAATAGCCTCAGTCTATCTGAGCTGCGCAGGCGCCCTGGGGCAGGGTGGAGGCTGACTGTCCGGGTGCTGCTCGCACACGTCTAACCTGGGGCATAGTCATCGACAGCCCTAAGCCTTTGCATCTTTTTGTAAGATCCATAAATGTACTTATTTCAGAGGTTATTCAGAGAATTAAATACCCGTGAAGTGCTCAGTAAAATGCCTTGCACATAGTATTAAAGTATTAAGTGTTAATTCTGTTAATATTATTGCTAATGTTGATTTTTTTCTCCTCATTGTGTATTTATAGTCTCTTAGAGAAGACTTAAAAAAAATCCAAACCATAACGTTCATTAAAATTATTGTGAACCACCCAGATATCATCCCAACCAGCCTTCCCTTCATGTTTCTGACTCACCTGGCCTGTTGTTAAATGGCCAATCTCTTCCCTTTCCTGGGCCTGTTTTAGCCGACAAGCCTGTGTGTACTTTTAGATAAGTTCTCCTCCTCGGCCCACACCAGAACCCCATCCCCGCTGGCCTCGGGTTTTCCTTCGTAGGCCCTGCCCTTCTCTCACTGCCACCCAGGGTAGAGACACTTATCAGATCTGTTACAGTCAAGCTCTTCAGCACCCACAACTTTCCTTTAAGGATGTGCTTATTCATTCTGCTTAGGATGAGCGTGAACCCGGCCTGGGGCTGGTAATTTGTGTACCATCTCTCTTCCGGCAGAACAGAGGTCACATGACGGCCCTCATGCTGCTGCGGGACCAGGATGCTGCCTGGCACCGTGGCCCCGCTTCTTGTTTTGATGCCAGTAACTGTGTACGTCACCTAGGACCATGGGCCAGTGTGCCACTGTCACATGGTAATACTGACCTCTAGGGGCAGGTTTCCCTTCAGATAGAGTCTTTATTCTCTCCTTGAGTTCCAGGACTGAGATGACAGACTCTTGCTTAGTTATTGACAAATCCGTCTGTAGCTTTTTCAGTTTCCTTTCGTACTTCAGTTCCTTAAAAGAAAAACAAGAGTTTCCGTTACTAGAGACAGATGCATCAAAGGGAGAAGAAGAAC
This sequence comes from Phataginus tricuspis, assembly GCA_029783875.1. Taxonomy (NCBI): domain Eukaryota; kingdom Metazoa; phylum Chordata; class Mammalia; order Pholidota; family Manidae; genus Phataginus; species Phataginus tricuspis. The sequence continues at coordinate 8,458,660 of JAQQAC010025234.1, forward strand.
GAATGAATTCTGTACAACATGGGCTTGGAGCTCGGCTTCGATAAAATGCTCCCAGTTTTTCTGAGTCCTGCTTATGGTCTGTGAAACCTGAGTGCATGTGCTCCTACTGGAGCATTCGAATCCCCACCAAAAAAGCCCTACTCTACTCTGTAGTATCTTTTACCCTCTTGAAGGGTTTTTGTCTGGATCTGAACCTTGTCTTTTAGTTGCTTGTAATAGAGGCAATTAGAGAACTCTCCCTGAGAGTTGGCATTTTACCACCTAGGTGCCCATGCCTAAAGGGATCTGATTTTTTTCCAGTCTGCACGTAGACTCGCATGAAATAGTCAGAGCCTTGATTCTGCATCTCTTTTCACCCTGACAACATCATGGTTTGCATTCAAATGAACTCCCAATGGTGTGATGCTACCATGAAATGCTGATGTTTACAGATATTTACTACAGTGTCTGTAGAGGGAAAGTCAGAGGGAAGAATGAGTAAGCAACAGAGGACAGGAATTCCTTGTTATAAAATAATCTGATTTACAACGTCTAAACCTTTGAAAGAACTGTATAAGGAAGTTGTTACGTAACCAAAGGATTCACCTTGAGACTCTATGACCAGAAAGCTCCTCTTATGGATTTCAAAATGAATTTGAATCATTAAAATTGGATTTCTCTACAACTGCAGAGAAGCTTTTGTGAAAAGTCCTGTGTCATTCCTTCTGTGCTCCTACCTTTGCACTGAAGAGCTCACCTTGAGTGGGCTGGTGATTAGGAATTCCAGAAAATGAATGACTAACATTTCATATCACACGTGAACCTCAAGACAGAGAAAGCAATGATTTCCATTCATCAAGGAAGATGGTTTTCCCTGGTCTTTGACTGAAGTAAACTCAGGTAGCAGGGAATCGCTCCCTTCTTTTTGAAAGTAAAGCTGGTAAAATCAGTTCATCAAAGATGGGATTAGATGCAGGCCTCCCATTTGAAAGACAGGTGGTTTTTCCAGACTGAAGCAGGAAGGTTAGGGCTTCAGAAAAGCTTCACGAATGGCATACACGTGGCCGAAAGAGCATGCGTTTGTGAAGTGAGGATGGTAGCCATGGAAGTCCTTTAAAGGAAGTTGGAGGGGGTAAAATTTGGCACGGTTCCCCCAGCACAGCCCGGGTGAGCGGTGCCCTGACCCACAACACAAGTGCCGGTCTGGGCAGCGTTTCCTCTAGTGCGGTAGGCAGCGTTCGTGCGCTCGTTCACCACTGTACTGATCGCGAAGCACCCCTTCGGGGTCAGGCACTGGGCTGGCCAGCAGCTGAGACCTTCTAACTAATCCCTTTCCTCTGAGTATCTCTTCGCCAAAAACCTGCCCAGTTTGGCCTGTCATGTGGATTAGTTCAGGGAGACACTGAGCTGATCAAGAAATATACATACATGCCCAGGTACTGGACAGTTGTGTTTCTCACAGTCAATCATTAAGTTGACATGCTCCTGGAAACCTCCCTCTCTTGTATAGGTTGGTGCCAACTTGCCCAGGAGCGCCCCCATCCATCCCTGGCCTGCAGGACAACACTTGTGAGGCCCTGTGTGGTGACCTTTCCAAAGGCTACTTCAAGGCTACTCCACGCTCAGATCTTTTCACACTTTCCTTTTATCACTTAGAACTTTGGGAATAGAAAGTGGGAGGAATGATGCAGAAATGAAAACTGAGGACGTGGAGGGAATGAGGGAAAGAATGGCAAGAGGGATTCAGAAGAGAGTGCTACTTAAAAGTGACCCCCCAAAAATAATGACATGCATGCTGAAGTGTTAGGGATTAGGTGTACAGACGAGTTCAGCTTATACTGATACGTGTCAAAAAGTAAGACTGGTTGATACATGGATAGAGAAAATGATAGAATGGGATAAATTGAAGATAGTAAAATGTTAATTGTACCTGGTTACTAAGTGTATGGGTATTTACTATAAAATTATTTCATATTTTCTTTATTTTGGAATTTTTCATTATAACATTTAGGAGGAGAAAGAACTAAAGAGTTGGTTTCCTTACAGTGCTTCTCCCTTAATTCTTTTTTTTTTTTTTACAATTTATTTTATTTTAGTATCATTAACCTACAATTACATGAGCAATATTGTGATGATTAAACTACCCCCTTCATCAGGTCCCCCCCACCAACCCTATTACAGTCACTGTCCATCAGTGTAGTGAGATGAGAATCACTACTTGTCTTCTCTGAGCTGTACAGTCCCCCCCGTGGCCCCCCTACCCTATGCCTGCCAATCGTAATGCCCCTTTTACCCTCTTATCCCTCCCTTCCCGCCCTTCTTCCCCAGTCCCTTTCCCTTTGGTAACTGTTAGTCCGTTCTTGGGTTCTGTGAGTCTGCTGCTGTTTTGTTCCTTCAGTTTTTTTTTTTTCTTTGTTCTTATACTCCACATATGAGTGAGATCATTTGGTACTTGTCTTTTTCGGCCTGGCTTATTTCACTGAGCATAATACCCTCCAGCTCCATCCATGTTGTTAATAGATGGTGTGTATTCAAATTCTGAAATCATGTCACAACTATTCAGATGCAGGTAATTATTTTTTTAGAAACTTCTCTCAAAGTAAGTATTGATAATAAATAAACAAAAGCTTAAGTGCAACTTGGTGAGAATTGCTGGTGACCACTAGGAGCTAACATAGCATCACTAAGAAAAGGTCTTATCAAGCTACACTTCTGTTTTCACAGCATGACTTGGTGGATAGAGCAAAAGGAACTTGGTGGGAAGACATAGTGCTTCTCAATATAAGCTAAACAATTCAGCTTTTCAGTTAAAAATTATTTTTTTTGTTTCCTTCACTTTTGTTTTTATTGAAGTATCATTGATATACAATCTTACATTGGTTTCAAATGTATGACACAGTGAGTGGTTCAACAATTACCCATATTATTACATCCTCACCCCCTCTAGTGTGGTTACTGTCAAGCTAGAAAGAAGTTACAGAATCAATGGAATATTATTTAACCATAAAAAGAAAAGAAATCCTGCCATTTGTAACAACATGGATGGATCTAGAGGGTACTATGCTCAGTGAAATAAGCCAGGTGGAGAAAGACAAATAGATTCTTTTTTAAAAAAAAATTCTGATTTATATTGCAAAATAAAAATTTCCTATTTTCCCATCTTTTTCTTATGGTGAATATATGTTCTGCTTCTTATTATTATACTATCTGTAGATTGCCTCATGATCTGAGAAAGAAACTGAGGCTATTTCGCTTGGAGAAGACATACAGGGGAGTCATGACAGCTGTTGTCTTCACTTATCTAAGGGGCTATTCAGGAGGAGAGGAAGTTGAGTCAATCAGTATTATTGTAGAGATACCATGGGAAGCAATGGGTAGAAAACTTTGAGAAGGCAGATTTGGGCACAGCATGAGAAAGCACCCTCCAAAAATCAGAGCTGAATCTGTAACAAGATAGGATGGGTCCTGGCAAAGGCCAGCTGCTCTGGGAACGTCAAGCGGAGACTGGATGAACATCTTCAGGAAGGCCCAGGGTGACCTTTGGATCCTGGGTCAAGAGGTAATTAGTGGTCTGGCATATCCCCAACTCTTTCCAACTTGGGCTTCCTCCAGCACGTCCATGAATGGGCACCTTAGCCCTCATAGTTTGTAAGGTGGGTGCAGTTTTCGGGAATACCTTAAAGATGATTCTGGTATTTGTGCGATGTTGGATAAGAAGGCCAAGCAAGGCCTGTGGGTCCCTCAGAATTCAAGGATAATGTAATGAACAATGTACCAACTTTAATATTTAGCTATAAAGGAAAGGGGAAGGGAAACTTAGATTCAAATTAGAAATTGAATAAAGGACCTAGATTGGTTGCATAAGGTTTCTGTTGGAATCTGTTGGTTATTGAGATGAGTTTTAAATTAGTTTAATATCTGTCTTTTCGTTTTTCCCCCTCTTTTACCAGTTAGAACTGCTGCAAGCTATTAATTCATAGCTCTAACCCAGTCCTTTAGGCATTTCTAAAAATTCAGTTTGCCAACATGTTTTCTATTAGTCATTGACAATCAAATGATTTCAGCAACGATAATATTTTCCTTTGCCTTTTTGGCATTATCTAGCCAGGCAACCTAAGTGTTGTACTTGAATTTAATGGAGTCTGTTACTGTCTCCTTAGTAACTAGGAGCTCCCACTGGTGATTACTGAAAGGCTAGGAAGGCTTTATGGCTTGGAGGTGAATTCCTATTATCTTGCTCTTTTCCTACTTCTCCTACAGGGTGGACAGAGGGAGGAAGTCATGCATTTGTGCAATGTTTTGAAAAGGAAATATCTATCTGTATCACACTGCTGAATAGCTTGCATTATACCAAGTCAGTGGCAATTAGAAATAATCAGGGAACTATTTATAGGAGAGTTTGGACATGGAGTTGCCAGCACTATAAAATTTCTTGGTCTTTCCACACACTTTGAATCATGACCTCAGAGTCTAAGACCGGGCTTTGTCAATTACTGGCCATGAAAAATTGACACAGGACACCTCCAGGCCCTAGATCCCGTATCCTAGAGCTGGTGTTGATTAAATGATATAACACATACCTGACAGTCCCCAGTACTATGTGTGTAAGGCAGTAGGTATGTCTCTCTGGTTTTGTCATTGTTCCTTACAACACCTCAGACAAGCTCTCAACCCCCCACTGAAACACTGAAGGGTCTTTTCTAAAGATGTCTTTGTCACACTTCACAGAAAATAAAGTTTGCACTTCATTGAAAGCAAGACTTTTTCTTTCTTCCCCCTTCCTCCTTTTTCTTCGCCTAAATTAACTTTTCTGCATAATTGCATTGATCTTCTCATTGTATATGGGTAGACAAAACTTAGTGTCCTGAAAACAGACATGCAAACGGCCTGTGGCCCTGTGCCTAGGCAAAGTGCGTGGCTGCCAAGGTAGAACAATGCAAGGAACCTTCTAAGGCCTTACCTCTTGCTTCCCGTGGCGTCTCTGTCTGACGCCTGCCAGATCATAATTTTCTCCCACTTTGTTTGAAATCTACCCCATTCATTCACTTATCACATATAACAAAAGGTTTTGTGTCTAAAGAGCCACTGATAAAATGCTTCTGAGGACATGCAAGAGAATTTGTAGGAAAACTTCTTTCATTTCTCTTCTAATAGTCCATCATTAATAATGAAACTAATAAAAGTGATAGTAACATTAGACACAACTTGACTTAAAAACATCAATTTTACATCTCTTAATTTGTTCCGTATTTCTACTATCCTCAGGTACATATTTTGAAACTCCAAGGCTGGCAAATATGTGCCGTGTATGTTCCTGTCTACTCCATGGTAGGCCTTTGACTTGAGGATTCTTTCTCCTTGGCTTGCACACCTGACTTCACAACATATAACCTACGCTCTCAGTAACCATTGCTCATTGAGGAACTCTATTTGTTAGCTACATTAGTGTCTCTTATTTTGTACGTGAGAGAGCCAAGGCCCTAGAGAACTTGAATAATCATGGTCTCTCATTAGTAAATAGCTAAACTGACTTGTGATTCCAGAGGCAGATTTTTCCTTTCAATGTTCGCATAAACCTTCACTAATCAAAAGCACCATTCATTTAGTTACTTAAAGACAAGCTTGGATACTTAAGAGCATGAGAGACTATAATTAGTAGAAGTAGAAAGGCATTACAACAAACTTGGTTGTAAAAAAGTAACATTGAAGTGTGATGCTAAGACATTTTTATAGCATGGGTTGTCATGATACGTCTAGAGAACCTAGGACATCTGAAGTGACAAAGAGTGGGTGAGATGAACTTTTCTTACAAAATGCCTAGAATGAAAGATCACAAATGCAAAAGGTAACTTAGTCTTATTTCATTTAATAAGGTCATGGGGGGACAGCCCATACACAGAACCCTTAGGCCTTGTCTCAGCCTGGAGCACACACCACTGCTGATACTTGATGGCCAGGAGAGTCAGACTTTAGGAATCATGGCTGGCACTTCTCAGTTCTTTGCAGTATCCCTCCCATCTGAATAGTTATTTTATGTTACAACATATTATAGAAATTCTGTTCCCCACACCCAGAGGGTTTGAAATTTATGAATAGAAGACAAAACCCCAGTTATTAGAGAAACATCTTGACACACTACAGGGGAAGATTTTACCTACAGTTGGAGCCGAGTCTCAGTTCTTTCCCTCCATGCAATAGATAATTACCAGAGACAGAGGTGGAGTTTGCCAGCCAAGGTCTTATATTCCAGAAATGCTAATATAAGTGTTTATGTAAGACAAGTTACAAATTAGTATAAAGAGATAACCTTACATTTGGAATGACTTCCAGTGAAAAGATAGGAAGTCCTACCAACAGAAGTGTCCAAAAGTTGGAATTTGTTGCCCTAAAAAGACGATACTATCCAGACTATTACTGAGAATATTCCAGAGAGAATAACTTCCTAACCACCTCTAATACTCCAGGCAGTGTTCTGAGAACTTCGTACGTCCTAGCTCATTTCATTTTTGTTGTAACCCAAGGAAGCAGGGCTATCGCTAATCCCGTTTTTAGATGCCGATACTGAAGCCCAGAGACCTTCAGGTAGCTCTTTCCAAGTCAAGTGGGGACGCCCAGTTCAGATCTGAGCGACCTGGCTCCACACCACCCCTTCCATCACTATGCTAGGCATGTCTCAATGTCCTACACAGAGTTTTACCTTTTGTGGAGTTCGCATATGATGACATTTCCTATTCTATTCTAAGTCCATTTATTAAAGCGAGAAGTGTCTAACTTCTGGTCATGAAATTTTGAGCCATGGGCTGACCCCTCAGTACAATTTAGGAAATCAGAATCACCAAATCTTTGATGGCACAAAGTTAGATGCACTCTTTGAAACCAAATTGTCCAGCTCTAGCATTTCATAGATGAAGAAGTGGAAGCAGAAAAAAAATGGCATGATTTGTCCAAAGTCACAGTTAATAAACTGCAAGGGGCAGGGCTCAACGTCAGGTTTTCTGACTCCCCATCTCAGCGATTTCTTTCCACTATGTCATGTTGCTTCTTGGCCATAAGAGCTGCAGGGCAATGGAATGGGCATATAATTGGGACCTGGAGAGTAACTAAGATCCCTGAGGTCTAAGTTCCCTGTGTCAAAAGCTGCAGTTATTACCCAGAGAGCCAAGAAGGGCTGGAGTCTGGTTATTCTATGTAGTACATATTGGGGTTACCTTTGATAGAAAGGAGAGTCTTTTGGTAGCTGAGATCCTGCTAACTTCAAAGAAAGAAGCTGAACCAATGTCTACTAGTCAACTTACCTTCATATAGCATTTCAATATATGTACTTAGTCAAACAAACTAATTTTGTAGAGTGAGAGGGACTCCTTACATGCTTTTTTCTGTGTAAGTCAAACCTGATAACCAACATTTCTCAGAAAGAAAGAACCTGCAGGGCCATAAGTAAGTTTTCATATCACTGGCTGAACACGGCATAGAGCAAACCTGACTGCTCAGTGCGTCTCGTGGAAAGAAACTGCAGCCAGTGCCCGCTGAAACCACATCTGTTCTTTGGTCTTATGCTCAAATCACACCCTGAGAAGAGAGAGAGGTGTCTTATCACACCTAACAGAGACTGCTAGGAAGCTGTTTTCCAGTCCTACCCTCCCAGGGGACAGAGAGAGCCCACGGGGCCAAAGCTGTATATGAAGCAATTTTGGTGTCTCAGCCCCACCTCGACAGTGTTGGTATGATTGGCAAACAGCCGTAAAAGGTGACATGGGTGGAAGAGAACAGAAACCAGAGAGGATGGAATATAGAGGTGGTGAAAAGGAATTCCCATATCTGCCTTGGGAAAGTGCTGCTAGCTCCTCTGATGTGATGATACAAATAATGAAAAGCTTTTTCTCTGCAGTGACTCTACAACTGGGCAGACACTCGGCTTTTCTCTCTTTTTTTTTTTTTCTGTGCCCCACGCTTCTTTCGAATTTGACTAAGGTTGCCTTCTGAGAAGAAATCAGCAGCTACTGGCCTTCTGTAACTTATCCTGACTCATTAAGCAAAGGTGTGTGTTTGCAGATTGGAAAATTGAGACCCTGAGCACCAACGTGCTTAAATCACCTTAAAGGGTTTTCCAGTGGTGTAAAGAGAACCTAATTAAGTTACCTTTCCAATAAATATGCCTCTCCTTCCAAAACCCTCCTCTGCCCTGAAAGCGGTGAAGTTAAAGGGGATATGGCCTCAGCGAATACAAGAGCTGGCCTTAAAACCAACTTAACAAATGATAAGGAAATCTAAATAGAGGGTAAGTTCCCAGAAGAGAAGAAATGATTCTCATATATGTGGAATAACTTCACACAGTGTATAAGAGAAATTAGAGAAAAGAGCAAAATGGGAAGTTTTCTGTGATATGGCTTATTCTCCCATGAAATACAATGTTTAAAAGAAACTTCTTTCTTAATGCGGAGTTGAAACAATTTTACAGCAGAAATGCCCAAATCTAAAGTGAAATGAATATGATCTCGTATGAAAAAGTATTTTCAATGTTAAAACTAATGGAGTGAGTATATGGGTGTTTTGTAAATTGCTGAGTGGCAAGATATTAGTTAATATTTCTACTGCTATTATTATTTTGGGATCTTCTTTATAAGTAGAAATACTGAAACTGGTTCTTGGCAATGAATACTGTAAAGCACAGGACTTTACAGTAATATCTGTTAGTCAAAATAGTATATAGCTGCAATTAAATTAGTCATATGTGAATTCTTTAATTTTTCAATTGTTTTAAATTGGCATATGTTTGGAAACAAAAGTAGTTTCCTAAGGGGCAAGAATCTCAAGTCAGGTTTCCCCCTAATAAAATTTAAAGTTTGCAATCTGGTTCATTGCAAGCAGCGTTTGACAGTTCATTAGACTCAGGACATTTAAATGCATATGGAGAGATCACCGGAAATTAAAGAGTTGAACTTGGCTCTTAGCTCAAAATATGATTTGCCTTTTTGACTCTTTCACTTGAAAGGGGGAATTCACTTGAATATTAAAGTAATAAGGCAAGATAAATTCAAATAGGTAAAATAAGTTGATGAAGCAGATGGTGGGAGGTCATAACAATCTAGTACCACTAAGCCACAGAGCCAATGATATATTGTCTGCACATGCTGAGACCAACTACCTTTATCTAGAACCTCAGATAGTGTTTAATGCTTCAGCTATTATTGCTACCCTAAAAATTCTCTTTTCTTGATTTTCTTCTTCTTAGTTCCTTCTAAGATATCCACTGTAGGTAGAGAGGAAGTCGCGTTGTAAAAAAAAGACTCAAAGGGGACAGCAAGTGCCACTAAAACTGTGTCCTGGCCTTTAGTTAGTAAAACCTAGTTGCTCGAGATGCTATAGGTACTACACAGAACAGCTGATATTCAAATAAATTACAAACATACAGTCTTGACAGCTATAGTTATATTCCAAGGATCAAAACTAAACTAACTTAAAGTTCATTTCCTCAATTGCTGCAAGGCAAGGTCACTTTGGGGGTCTCATTGCAAACACATTTTGTAATCCCCTCCCCAGTTCTGTTCGCAGTTATGCCATCTAATGAATGTGCACTTGTGATGCATATGTGATAGATGACATTTGATCTAGTATTGGTGCCATTGAAGTCTCTCTGCATCTGATGACACAGAAACCATGTTTCCAATACTGCAGCAAAATCACTCATTGATTTTCTTAGCTGATATCTTCCAGCCTGACAATCCTTGGCTCAGTCTCTCCCTCAGGACTTTCCTGCATTTCCTGTTCTTACCACTGGGGCAACTTGTGCCATAAACCTTTAAAAATGATGCAAGGAAGAGCAGTGGTTTGGCACACCTGAAAACTTCCTTACTAAATGGCGTCAGTCCTGCTCACGGAGGTAGCTTAACACTTAGGGAAATTGTGTGCACATTAAGCGGTCCTTGCAACCTAAATCCAGTCCATTTCTCATACTTATCGTAACGCTGTGACTTTAGTTAAAAATTTTTTATGTCTTTTCCTTCTCCACTATTTAGAGAAGTAATCTTCTTCATGCCATGAAGCCACATTTCATAGGTGGAGTAACAAGAATATTTGGATTTGTATATAATTATATTCAATCATCCTTGCAAGAAAAGTTTAATTTCAGAATCTGATGCTGTATGTGAATTGGGTTAAATATATGCATGCGAGAAGGGGTTGCAGAGGCATAACCCAAGAAAAGAAACGTCTGACATTTGTGCATAGCATGCACAGAGTTGCAGAAAGAGAGAAAGGTGTGGTGATGATGTGAACTTTTGCTATGTAGATATTAGCAAGTTTCAGATTGCATATTTTAACAAGTCTAGACACAGGTCCTTGCTATACAGCAAGTCATCAGATACAGATTGTTTCTTAGTTTTGTTGAACTCAAGAGTCTCTTTTTTTTCACTCTCTAGCAAGGTGCTTTTTCTAATTCCATCTAGAAAGCTGAGCAGTGAGAAGATAGCACATGAACTCCCAAACAGGAATCTTTCATTAGATCTCAAGGCCCCATCTGGTGGACCTCTAAGTCTGTTCCCATCAACACACCCTCGTCTCTCAGATATGCAAGGATAACCGGGAGAGAGGGGAACATGTACACTGGATTTAAAGCCACTTGCCTCATCACTTGCTGGTAACTTGTGGTGTCACAACTCTCAGTGTCTGAGGTTGTAAGCTTTAGGGATAATCAGATGAGTTGTTCATCAGGAACAGATCGAAGATGTTCCAAGTTGGACAAATGGTGAGTTGCTTTTTCTGGTCCTGACCCAGAAAACCCTCAAGGCTATATTTGATTAATTCTGTTGTAGACCTGAACTTCCAGGTAACTGTTAGTAATAGTGGGAACCACACTGGTCTGCTAGGAGGCCACCTAGACCTGGAAATGTCAGGTCCTCAGATAGACGTACTTGGAACACCCTGAACTGAATCTGACACCCCCTGGATAGCAATGAGGCTGATGCAGACTGGTCAACCTTACATGAAACTAAAGTTCAGGAGACGCACTACAAATAAATATTTTTGACAGTCTAAAAGAATGCATAGATAAATATATGTTCCCTAATTTTGCTCAGATATCATGTAACATCAAAACTGACTTTGCTCTGATTTCAATTTTATAGCGCCTTATCTAAACTGGCAATATCAGTTACTGAGTCACAAATGTTTGGCTTTTCAACTAATGGCATTTCTTTTGTTTTTTTTTTCTTTCTAATTGTGATAAAAATGCTTGGCATAAAATTACCATCATAACCATTTCTAAGTGTGCATTTCAATAATGTTATGCATACACGTATTGTTGTACAGCCAATCTCCAGAACTTTATCTCGCAAAACTGAGACTCTACACCCATTAAATAACAACTCTCCATGTCCCTCTCATCACCTGAAAACTACGATTCTACTTTCTGTTTCTATGAATTTGACTACTCATGGACCTCATGTAAGTGGAGTCATATGGTATTTTCTTTTTGATTGGCTTATTTCACTTAGCCTAATGTCCTCTAGTTTCATCTACATTACGGCATGTGTCAGAATTTCCTTCCTCTGTAAGGCTGAATAATACTCCACTGTACGTATGTATCAGATTCCGTTTGTGCAGTCATCCAGTGATGGACACATGGGTTGCTTCCACCTCCTGGCTCTGGTGTGGAAGAAATCTTAAAACAGTGATCCTGGTAGTACACTAACTACAATACTTTCCTTTTCTAGATGAACTGAAACTTTTCATCTTTTAATTTCAAGTTACGTATCTATTTCCTAAAAATGTTTACTCTTTATTGTCAACTAAGTACACTGGTCCCAAAGTGGGATGACATTTAGAAGCCATCTCAGACTTTATTAAGTGATTTTGGCAAGACAATTTTCATCACAGGTTTCTAAATTGGGGCATTCCTTTTATGTCTGACATAGGGCCTTTCTCCGTGCTTATAAAGGAGAGGTCTATACTACTGTCAATACGACTTACAAATCTCTTATTAAGAAATGTAAAACCCCACTGGCAGACTAACAGGCCTGGGCTCATCAGGTAGGCATAATTGAAGAAGGCAATAGCCTAAGAAATGGTACATTTTGATAGCTATCTAGTGGCTGTTACAAAAGAAACACTTAGGAGAAGATTATTATCAGACAAGTTAATTCAGAGATGATCCTCTCTTTCTTCTACCCCTTCCGGGGGGCTGTTTAAGCTTCCCTCCTGTTCTATAGTTTGACATCTTCACATCAGATCCATCTGAGGAGCTTTTGAAAAGTACAGCAGTTCAAGCTTCTCTCCAGTCCCATTCAATTAGAATTTGAGAGAGTTTGGGTGTGAGACCGAACCTTGTTGAGCTTTCTGGTTGGTTCTGACGTGCACGTCTGTGAAGATCAACTGGACACCTATCTATAGACAAGAGCCGGGTGCTGGACCCAAAGGAGTCTGAGTGTCCTGTGTGTGCTTGAATGAATGAGGGCCTTGGTCAGGCATGAGTGTAAGCTGCGGACATGGGGACAGCACCCACAGTTGTGGATAGGGGAGGCTTCTTTGGAGGCTTGGTCCACATAACTTGTCTTCTGTTTTCCCATAGATGGCCAGTTTCAGCTATAGAAAGGAAGGAATTCACTGGAGCCAAGGAATCTCAGGGTTTGTACATCCTGCTATGGCATGGCAGTGTAGTTAAGGAATCTGCGGAGCAAACCAGCTCCCTTACTCAGGGTCAACACGAAGAGAGGAATCAAGCAGCCCAAGCTCACCATGCCATCCCGAGCTCAGCACTGCCTCCCTCTCTGACTCGGAGAAAAACATCTAGTTCCTTCTGATTTTTATTTCCCACCCACAAGTCCATTGGAAGTCTTCGCAGGTCACAAAAGCTAAGGAAAATCCCCATACCTGCTTACACAGTAGTTGCATTCTTCAAAATGATCTCAACGACCTTCATAAGCTTCAAATAAATCTAGCAGGAAAATTCAAAGTCCTGTTCCCAACTCTGTCAACCACACAATAATCTGAAGCAAGTGCCTTGCTGTTCGGTTTCTCTAACAACAAATGGAATTTTGTAAACCACCTCAGGATTCACATGTGGCTAAATGAACTCATTTGACTAAATGCTTTGAGCCTCATGTTCAAAGTGAGGTGGGAGATGGAGACAATCAAAGGGATACCTCCAGAAAATCTTCTTTGACCTTTAAAGTGATTTCCTTTTTCTTGTTAAAAAATAAGATGTTTTTAAAAAAGTAGCCCATGTTTCTTAAATGCTTTAAATTCCCATAATCCCTCTGTGCACTTAACACACACACACACACACACACACACACACACACACACACACAGCAGAAAAGAAAAAGAAACATCATTTTTATGGCATAAACTATGCCAAGGATCTTTGCTGGCTAGCCTAATTTTTGTCCATTTTGAGAGAAAAATCTTATGAGACCTCATAGTTTTCCATGGTGTTCCACTACATGAAAAGGAGGAAGCCTCAGTTATCTGAAAAGGTTTAATGTGGAATATAGTTACCAGCCAGTCTTTCATCACTTATATTGTTTCTGTTTGCTTATTTTTTTCCATTCCAAACTAGAGTCTCATTGTGCATATTTTTAAGGAGAGAAAATATTGTATCTAATTGCTTCTCTATTACTTTTCTCAATCTCTTTATTTTTCAATAGGACTGTTATTACTATTTTCTATGACAGAGTAAATGGGAAAAGTCTGTAAAATTAGATAAGGAATTATACTAGAGGTGGTATTTCTATTAACCTGGCCAAGCCAAGTGAACATATCAACAAAAGTTGAACATTTCTACTGGACTGATCCCAATTTTCCAAGCACAAAATCGATGGAGAAACTTTTTATTCTAAGACTTTTGAGGACATGTTTTTATGACCAGGTTAAACTTTCCAAAGCAGATATAATTTTAAGAAAACATCCAGCTCATTAGAAAGAAGTGGTTTTCTGAGATTCTCAGTAATTTAATTCAGTTCAACAAACGTGATATACTATGAGCCAACCTCTGGGCCAGATTCTGGGAATACAAAGAGGAAGCACAATAGCTTCTCTTGGGAATCTCTTGTCTTGTGAGAATTATATAATAATTTTCAATATAATGTTTTATAACAGAGTATGTATAGGGTCTTCTGGGTGTGCAGAAGAGCAGCCCTTAGTCCCGCCTGGTGGGTTAAAGAAGGTTTCCGAGAGGAAGGATGAACTAACCTGAATCTTGAAACCTGAATGGGATGGATTCGAGAGAAAGGGGGCAGGGCCAAGGTCCTTCCAGTATGTCCAGACTGAGGTTCATAAGTATTTTCTGCATAGGAAGACTCCTGAGGGCAAGTTCAAGACATCAAGATAAAAAGCAGGAGGAATGAAGGCTGAATCAGGTATGATCTTTTCTAGAATTCTAGGAAGTTTCAGCTTTATCTTGTAGGGAATGGAAGAATTTTAGGCTTGGACAAATGCATGCTATAGACGGATCACCCTATTAGTAAGCAGTAGGCAGAATTTTAAGGGAGAAATTCCATATGCAGGATTTCAGTTATGACACCATGTCATGGTCCAAGTGAGTTGGGCAGTGGTGGGAAGACAAGAATACTTAGGAAGTCAAGTTGAATTTGAGTGATTGCTATGTGTTTGTGGAGTGGTGAGGGTGGGGGACTGGTAAAAACGAAAGTATTAAATTCCATAATGCAATGATTTTTAGACTTCATGAACGATTTACCAACTTTAGTGTCTATTAAGAATTACCTAGTGAATGTGTTAAAAATGTTAACCCAGATTGGATTGATTTTGGGAGATATTCTTTCCATACAAGTTATGTGGTGATGCAGAAAAAAATACATTACAGATCTAAAAATATACACAAAAAGCTCCAAAGCAGGAAAGTGAAATATCTGGGTATTAAAAATGCAGTGGGAACACAAAGCAAGTGATCCTTGCACAGGAATGGAAATAAAGCCGCCTGCAGGGGTATTGTGTGCAGATATAACCTTAGGGGTGGGACTTACAATGGTCAGTTAGGAATGGGGATCAAACTCCACAGGCCTTGTGGAAAGTAAGGGCTAAGATGGGACTGTCCTTCCCTTGTGTGTAAGCCTGAGCTAGGAAACGGCTTTTTATTTTGGAAAAATGGCTAAAAATGCATCACTCACCGACTTAGTGATATCACAAGAATGCAGGAAATGGCTGGCAACAAAGACATCCTGGAGAAATCTGAATCCATGTCATGTGTGGTATGTGGTTCTGATTCATGTTTATTGTGTAATACAGAAAACATGAGCCAAAAAAAAAACCATAAAAAGTGGTACAGAAATAATGAAACATGAAGGGTTCTGGCAGAGGCAAACTTGGAATTAAATATTAGGAGCTCCCAGGAAACAATTTTCCCCTGAAGATAAGCTCACAGACTAAAATCGCAAAGCATAAAAAAATGGACTTGCTGCAATGGAGAGATGATGTCAGCATTCGCAGCAAATAGAAGAACTCAGACTATTAATAAAGGGGGAATCTGAAAGGGTTTTTAGATGCTCAAGAATCACTTTGAAAATCACATGTTAAGAATAAGGCATCATGGGAAAAAAAGCAAGTATGAAAAAAGAGCCAAGTAAGAACGTGAACATAAAAACTATGATCATTTAAGGAACACAGAAGGAAATCTCCAGTGTAAGCCTAACATGTTTTTCAGGAAGAAAGAACTGAGAATGAGGGGGAGGCAATACTTGAGATACAATTGGTAGAGATTTTCCAGAAATGAAGGAAGACCATAATTCCTCAGACTTAAACATGACATACATGGGGTTCCCGCAGGACAGGTTTACAGATGGGCATCTGGGTCCTATTCCTAGCAATTCTAATTCATGAAATATTTATCACTGTAAATATTTACAACATTCAGTATCTCATGACACTCCTAGAACACATTCTTGGAACACCCAGCAGTCTGGCACCCCAGCTGGTGAACTGTGAAATAGGGCATGTGGGTTCCAGCCGAACCATTTGCTTCACTGGGAGCTATGTGGTCACATTCAGAAGTTGACAGGATGGATCTAGTTGAAAGGAAGAGTTTAAATACACAAGGAAGAAATGAGTAGTTGATATTCTAAGATTCCTGAGATGGTGGGAGAGGATTGGGTCCAAAACCAAGTGAGTTTTGACCCAGAAGTAGGTACACCTGTGTGTGTGTGGTGTGTGTCAGGGGGAAAGTCCTGTTAACATTTCCAAGATAATATTTAGCTTTAACTGATAGAGGAACCAGCATCAAAGCACTCCCTCTATGAATCCCTTCTTATTTGCAAACCACTAAACCATGTTAAATACAAGAAGAATTTACTGCTGAGAAACTTGGAGAATCAGACTGGGCAACAGGCTGGACACAAGGGAGACTTTGCAGCAGCCTGGACGCTTCCTGCAGCTCCGGCCGCCCTTGCCTCTGTTGCTTGGGAAACTGGAATTTGCTGCTGCCCGTGACCTTTCCTATGCATCTCCACCTCCCACTTCACAGTTCAGAGAATGTGCCTCTGATCGGTCATATTCCTACACCCTGGCTGCAAGGCAGGCTGGAAAGTTATTTGGCCTGCTTTGCGTGGTGGGCTCTGCTTCTCTTGAAGACCTACGTAAAGGAGAATTCCCCCCATCATAGGTGAGGGGATCAGAATTCTGCACAGTTCAAAATGTCCCCACCAAGTTCGCTGCTGCATCTCATGGATACTTTTGTGGGGAGTAGCAAAAGATGCCCCATGGAGGTAGACACATCTTTGTTCATTAGCCATTGGATTACCTTTGAGAGACCTTTTTATAACTACTCTTTCCGCTAAGGGGGTGTTTTCCTGAGACAAGGTGCTCAGGGAGGCAAGCAGAAGACAGCCGTGTATCTGTCCCCACACGCCCCTCAACCCAGCATCCATGTTCCCAGCATAAACCACCCAACATGCAATGCTCCCACTGGCTCTGCCGAAGGTGAGGGGATTATATGTAATCACAAAATCACATGTGCAGAAGTAGCAGATTCAGGCGGCACCACTGATCCTTGACTTTATAACTGATAAGGCCTTTATTTTACAACCGGCGTTAAAGCCATAAACTAAACACTCAGTTGGGAGATGTTATCAGAAAAGGCAGATAAATTCCCCTTTTTTTCTTTTGATGCTATTCTCCAAGTCCTGTTCTGACTAAGTATAGAAGTCTGGCCAAGTATAATACATTCAAATGATCTTATTTTGACTCAGGATTTGAAGAGTCTTATTTGGGTTTTCTGAGTCCTGTCTTGAGAGCGTCTCCTTCACAAGGAATTTTTCTTAGCCTCGAAAATCCTGAGCTATCGGTCTTGATTCAATCAAGGAAACAGGACGGCCTTTAGGAAAATGTATTACTGAGAAGTTGAAGATTTATTTCTTCTCCCTCCACCTTGTATTTCTTCCCATCTGTCACATGTTTTATGTGTCTCTAACCTGAATCAGGTATAAATCAGTCATTTGGTGACCCTTTGATTTTTATAAGCTGTAGAAGCCTAAGACTGAGAGGATGAGTCTCTAATGATGGGATTTAGATACTAGCAGGCAGTAGAGAAAGGTCCTCTCAGGGCCAGTGAAATCACCACCACATCCCAGGGAAAGCCAGCTCTTCGTACATTCTGGGATTCCTGAAGCTATCTTCCCCCAAATCCTCTAAAACGGACGTAGGCCAGGGTTGCCTGGCCCTCTTATGACTGCCCTAGATCAGAGTGGGTGCCTAGCTATGGCTACATGAGATCAGCATTCAGCCCCTGTGGGGCACGGGCTGTAGCTGGGCTCAGAGTGCCATGGAGCTGAAATTGTAGGTGGAAATTCTAACATTAGTACTAGGACACTATAAGGCAATCAATACTTAGTAATGTCAACTAAGTTCAACATAAGAGGCAGGTAAGTATTTCTAATGTTTGCATAGAAGCATTTACCTCAGATAGGTGGTGAATTGCTCCTATTGTATATTCTGTCTTCCCTATGAAAGTTACATCACTAGAGTTATTCCAATTTCTTCTCAGAATGAACTCAGTGTCTCTACGTAATAATGGGAGTTGACACTTATTCCATGTTTTGTCTGTGTTAGGTAGTGTTCTAAGCACTTCATGAATATTAACCCCGGGAACCTCGTAGGAATTCTACATGGTAGAGGCTCTTATCACCTTTATTTTGCAGTTGAGGAAACTGAGGCACAGAAGATTGGCCAAGGTGAGGGACAGAGTTTAGGTAAAAGGTCGCACCTACTAAGTAGCATAGATGAGTTTTGAACCCCAAAAGGCTGGCTTCCGGAAGAAAAGCAACTCAGACTTTCTAGGAAGAAAGGATGAAGGCTAGCAGAAGTAAGGTGAGGTGTTGGATAGTCAGAGGATTTTAGGTCAGTGTGGACCGAGAAAAGGAAATTATAGAAATAGAAACCAGTTCAAGGATCTAGAGAATTCGGAGTTCACCCTCAAGTTGGTTCATGGCTCACGGATGGCTGGTGGCTGATTGCGATGGCTCTGTAATCTGCCTGTGGTGAAGTTTTTATGGTCCTTAGAATAATGAAAGGACAGAGTGTGCAAGCACATTGGGGGTTTACTACAGGACAGTTCTACGGGGGACCCAGAAATGCTTCCTGGATTGTAACCACAAAAAAGAACCAGGTCCATGCTTGGGGGCAGCAAAGACAAGAAAACAGCAGTCCCTCCGCAATTTGGCCATCAAATTATATAGAAAAATAAAATCAACTTAAAATGGAAAAAAATGAGAGAAATTTGTTCTTTTACATGGAGTTATTAAGGGAAGACCTGTTATAGCAGATGCACATTCTCCTCCTAAGCAAAAATTCTTGTGTTCTGTTCAAGTCAGGTTGAAAATAAAACACAGCCGGAAGGTCAGGCCTCCTCCAGTCACTTCTCGTTACCTCCTATGATTTGCTCTTCAAATGATGTCATTAGAGATGTCAGCCTCAGGTCTTAATGAGCCTCCGTAGTGGCTCCCGAATTTCTAGACAAGACGCTCTGGGACCAGTAGCCCGAAGGAAGGGTGCGGCCAGGGCGCTGGTCTAGGTCTCTGTGTGCATAGAAAGCTCAGTGTTTTAAGTTGGCTTATGTTTTTATCATGGGTGACGTTGGGGATGAGGGAATTTACTCTCCAGGCTACTTTTGACTGCTACCACTGATAAGCATACTGCAAAAGGAACTTCTGCAGTCGCCCAACCACTTCCTCCAAATAGTCTCAGCTATGTTCCGCACACATGTATTAATGCACACTGCCTGAAGACAGACCCCGCTTCCCATTTCCTGACCAGCCATTCCACATCCTCTGGCTGATAACTTATTCACTTGAACCCTGAATGGGCCTTTTGCCGTTTTGTTCAGAAACACAAATCACATTGTCCAGAAGAAGCAAATTCATGGCACACCACCAAAGTGAACGAGACTTATTTGCCGACGAGTCTACCCGGTCCCATTAGGACCCCACTGCTATCTGAATCTGTTTCTGATGAAAAAAAAATAGGGGCCACTGAGGTGTTAGAATGGACCCGCAAAAGAAACCATCTTACAAACATCAGCTGGTACCTGCATTTTAAAATTTGAAGGATTTTTCACTTTCCTCTTACAGAGGATATACCACCTTCTGTTTTTCACAGGATATTTGAGGGTCCCTATTTCCTAGCCTATCCTGTTTTTAAAATCAAACTGTTACAGTTTGCCAACCAGAAAGGTGCAAAATGATATCTTACAGTTACTTACAGTTATTCTGACTTCATTTAATGACAAGGAAAGTCAAATACCTGCTTATATTTTATGTCCCTTATTATTTTGGGTCTAGTTTATATTTGCCATTTTTTCCTTAATATTGTAACACTAATATTCCAGATCTTTCAAAAATAGGGTGTTTTTGAGAAATACCATCAACAGCAAAAATGTGAGTAGTCACTATATGAATTTCAAGTGCAGAAGCTCATTAGGAGATGAGTTAATAATGAAGAAAATGGGGAGAATAACTCTCGTTTTATCAGATGGGCGGAGGAAGCAGCCTGAGAAAAGGCACAGCATTATGAAAATGTGGGTCAGTCCTGAATGGCCAAAGTGCAAAGTGGAAAGAAACAAAGCCCAACGCATAGCGAGGGATTAGGTTGTGCAAACTCTTAAAGGCCACACTCTGGAAATTTATTCCATAGAAAATAATGGGTCATATTTTTAGCCAGTAGATGAGCATTTGGAAATAACACTAAACCAATGGTGGAAAAATTTGGGTCAGGGCGCCTAAATATAGGACCAGTGAAATAATCAACTTGAGAAATGGTGAAGGGCTGCACAGAGCAGGGCAATGGGAACGCGGGCAGAGGAAGGGATCCATCAAACTTTCTCCAGGATTGAATTGACAGGATATGGGACCAATTAGCCCTAAAAATGGGGATGAGGGAGGAATCACTGATATTTCCATTTTTTTGGGGGGTGTATGTGCAATGCAGAGAACTTTGTGGACTAGATGGATGGAAATACCTTTAAGTGGAAGGGGAAACACAAAGAAAGATCAGGGTTTTTTTGTGAGGGTGGGAGTGCATGGGGTGAGAATAGGTGCAAAACAAAAATCCGATTTGGACTTTAAGGTACCTGAAGGAGATCAAGAGAAAGAGTCAGCCTTGTTTAATGTATTCATTGATTCAGCAAGTATTACTGAGTGCCTGCTCATGCAGCTCCTGTTCTAGGTGAAGGGAATATTGTGGTAGGAAAGACAAAGTCTCGGCCTTCACAGAGGTTATGTCCTAGTGAAAGTAGCTAGAGTATTAATTTCAGATGCATAGGAAGAGTATTTTCCTCTCTAGGGACATCGGGGTACTGTAACTTTGCTACAGTTTATATATATATATATATATATATATGTCCCCCTTGACTTATCATACATTTATCATATTAAAATACTGTGAAGGCTTACAGTTTTATTTTTTAATATTAGCTATGATTTCTGTTTATCCATCTGAGGCCAAGGTTTTGCTCAGCAATGAAAGCCTAATGTATTACAAAGTTCATATAGGAAGTTGGGAACTACATTATAGTGATTTGCGAGGACAGAGTCTGCAGAAAAATCAGTGATTATATGTAACCTCCCTAAGCCTCAGTTTCCTCATTTGTTAACTAAGGGGTTTGCACAGATGATCTCAAATGCCCTCTTCCTATCTATCCAGTCTATCCAGTGTGCTTTCCTTTTCCCATCACTTCAACTGTCTTCTCCATATCATCCATAATTTTTTCCTCCATCTGCCTTCTGCCCACGCCCTACCTCCTGCCATGCTTCCCTGGCTCCTTGTCTCTCAGGCACCAACATTGGTGTGGCTGAGTTCTGCAGGAGAAAAATCTCACCATGTTGCATTTTAGTGACACTCTATAGTCTTGGTTTCTAATCTCAACTGAGTTCTCAAAGGACCCAGCAAGTCTCAGCTTCTCTTGCCACTTGTTCTCCTTTCCAACAGTGGTCAGGTCAGGCCCTCCTTACTATTCACAAATCTAAACTAATTAATCTCCTCTCACTCTCCACAGACAACTTTGCTCACCTGCTACATGGAGAAAAGAAAAAACTCACTCAGGTAAAAACTCTAGAGCTCCCTCAAATTCAGGTCCCAAAGCCCACAGCTCCCTGCTTTGGCACCTGTCCTCTCTCCTTACCACTCGATCACAGTGCAGGGGGTGCCTCCCACTGCCTTATATGCTCTGGGCCCCTCTCCTCCTACCTTCACAGGGACTTTCCCCTTCTAGTCATCCCGTCTGCCCTATCTTCAAACTGTCCTTCCCTAGGATCGTTCTTAGCAGCTGTAAATATGCATATGTTTTCCTGTCTTAAAAACAAGTGAACAAATGAACCACCTTTCTGATCCCTCATCTCCCTCTAGCTATCACCCTGTATTTTCTTTCACAGCAAAACTTCCTGAAAGAGTTGTCCACTATTTCCATGTGTCATCTCCTACTCATTCCTTAACCCTCTCCACAACGGCTCCAGTCTCCATGACTGATCTAAAGGTGTTGAGTAGATGAAAATATGTTTGACTGATCGAATGAAATTAAATACCCCAGATCACTTTCAGATTTTAAGTAATTTGTGTAATTAGTTGATAAGGTTTTTCCACATGAAGTATATAGAACATCACCCTTCCTTGGGGACAATGTACACTGGGTAAATCATCCTCAAATAGTCTAATCCTTCGATTGAAAGCATTTCTTCTCTCAGAACTGATCGTTTAATGAAATCTAGAAGAAAAAAGAAATACTGTCCTTTGATAGAGAAGAAAAAAGAAATACTATCTTTAATAGACCAGGTTTTGATTGAAAACTAACTCCATATCATAGGGCCCAATATTTTGAAGTAAATGGAGTTAAGCCTTGTACACAATGACTCGGCTCTGCTTATCGCGGCCAGATCCTTAGGCAGTTTTTAAGGGTCTGCATGTGAACGTCATGCATCCTTGAGGAATAACTACGCCAAGTGCTAGCTACGCCAAGAAGTCCTACACATGTTACATAGTTTCTTTGGATGATAACAGCTATTTCTTAAAATGAAAACTTTGTTTTTCCTGCTTTGCCTGGAGGATGGCATTCACTTGTTTTATTACCAAAAAAAACGCGGCCTTTTCAAGTCAGTCCAGCTCCCTCTCATTAGCCTGTGGCTATTTATCTTTCACACATGACCCTTCTTAAGAACAGAGAAAAGCAGTGGAATCTTGCTGTCTTCAAAGAACCACAAAGAGAAGGGTGGCACCCTTTGGTTTAAAAATAATAAACAAATAACAAAAGCCAGTGCCCTGTGAAATGGTGGCACAGGGCCCTGTGTGACCGCAAACGTTATTTCCTCCTGTCTTCCTAGGGCTACTTGGTATTTTGGCGGCACCTGCTGACGGTATCAGCTGGCAGAGTATTGCTGGCACCGAATGGTATGAAATGACACAGGAGCAGGCACAGGGCGCTGCAGGCCCGGCGGCCCAGCCGGCCGCCACCATGAATGCACAAAGAACAACCACGCCCCCCACATCCTGCTGTGTCCCCAAAACATCTCCCTTGTCTGCCACCCAGCCTTTCCTCCCCAACCTTTGTCTGTGTGACAGGGAAATCCAGCCTAGCGCTAGGCATGAAAGACCCGCTGGATCGCTGAGGGACCTGGGGAGGAACCTTCTGGGCAGGGTGAACTTTCCAAAGAAAATCCGCTCAGGTTAAGACAAACCCTTCATCTGGTTGGGGCTAGGGCTCCATGAGAGTCAAGGAACAGGTTGTTTGCTCTTGACATTTTACTTTGTAGTCTGGCAAATCTGTTCCTCAAAACACCTGTCTTATCCATCATAATATCTTTCAACTAATATGTCTCTAAATCTCACCCCTCCATTTAAAATTTAATCTACTTTGAAAACAAGACTTGGAAACACACAGGGATGAAATGATTATACTAGTGGCTTCAGGTATAAAATGTCACTGTTACAAATATAATAATTTTCTGCTCTAACATCTGTCAAAGCACATATTCAATTACTAATAGCTCACCAGAGTTCTCTTGGGCAACAGAATGCCATAGAACAGAGCAGAGAAAGATACAGGAATGGGGGCATAAAGGCAAAGACATATAAACTGGAGAGCTCTCAAAAAGAGATTATGTTGTTTATTTCATAATCTTAAAAATCAGGGCCGGGTCCAACACAAAATTAAATTTCATAAGAATAGCCAGCCCATATAGTGTCTGGTAACCCAGGCAGGCATGCTTTTCTAATGTACTAATGATAAAGGAGATTAAAACAGTCATGCTAGAATATGATTATACATATGTGCACGCTCTTTTTCCCCCTCTGACATCACATAGAGAGTTGTCAAAGCTGATGGCATGAAGACAAAAGAAACAAGGTGCCCACATAAATTCTCTGCTGTCATTGTCATGAAATTCTTAATCATTTTTGAACAAGGGTGTCTGCATTTTCATTTTGCACATGACCGTGACCTGCAGCCCTTGGGTAGGATCTGACAGCATCCTTCCCACAGCAGACCAGGCCCTCAAAATGTGCAGATAGGTTGAGACATAGTAATTGGATAATTACTGTGTAGACTGTAATAAAATTAACATGGCTTCCAATGACTGGGACAAAGGATAAGTCACCAAAGGATGAAAGAAACATTCTCGGCAGACCCACCCTGGAAGAAATTTAAGTGATGAAGCAGAAAGTGCACTCTGTCACTGTAAAGCTCACATTCCTTGGGTACAGGAAGTGTGTCCAGGAAAAGCTATTCCCAAGAGGCCCAGGAGAGCAGGTGTTATATATGACAGCCCGTGTTTCTATTTTCATTCCCTGTGGCTGTTCTCTCATCTGGAGGATAAGGGGAATTCGCCAGGTTGCACTAAAGATCTCATAGCTACAAGTTCTAAGATGCTGGAATAATCACTGAGTCCATCTGTAGAGTTAACTAAAATCTCTTGCCTCTTCCTAGACCAGTCAGCTTGCAAACATGGAGCATTTACCATGTGTTAAAATTTGAATGAACTGCCAGTATTTTACAATTGGAATATATTCCTGAAAACTCTGGACGCACAGCTTCTCTCGAAAACAGGACTGGCTGCATCATTTTGGAAGTCCTGTGCAAAATGAAAATGCAGGCACTCTTGTTCAAAACTGATTAAGAATCTCATGACAGTGACAGCCGAGCACTATTGTAAGCGTGGGCCCTTCTAGGTGCAGGCCTGGTGTGACGGCCTGGGCTGCATGCTCACGAAGCCAGCACCCAATGAAAACTGAGAAGAGCGGGCACCTGGGCGCACATCCCTCAGACAGCAGTTAGTGGAGCCAAAAGGTGGAGGTCCCTTTAAAATGGAGCCTGCCTTCTTACAGCCACCAGGGCCTCCTTCACTCTCTTTGTCTCCTCTACTGAGACCAAGTGTTAGTCAGCATTCCTCACTGCGCTTGTTCAGTTGATTTTTTTCCACCCTGACTTCACTGAGCTCATATATCCTACTTGGCCCTGGTAGAAATATGAGTTTGTGCCCTCTGGCCCAAAGGTTAAAAGTGCCCATACAAAGACATGCTCACTGATTGCCTACTGGGGGCAGTGACCCGCTACAAGGCTTTTGTGGTTAATTCAAAGCCGGAGTCACCCACACACAGGTGGCACAACTCTTTTTGTTCTAAGCAACTACGATCAAGGGGGGCGGATGAGTCTATGTTAAGAAGTCGCTCAGCACGATCCACAGAGGCCTCCCTCCTCTGTGACCTCAGCATGCCTTTCCTCCTTCGGGGGGATTGCATGGGATAATGCAAGACTAGACGCTGCCTGTGGCCCCTTTCACTCTAGGATTTGAAAAAGGCTATCATTTTATGAAAACTGGAAAGATTTTTTTCTAAAAATGGAAACAAAAAACAAAACAAAAAACAGAAAAAAATCAGCAAGCACAAATGCTAGTTTTAAAAAAAAGTCACCATTTAAAAAATCAACATGCATGCAAAGCCTTGAATATCGGTCATTCCCTCTGACCCCATCTGATGTACTTTGGAATCTTTATCCTGAAATGAAGAAATCATGCTCTTTGCAAACTGGGAGGATAAATCGGAGGGCTTGGCTCTTTCTGGATGGTAGTATACTCCAAAATGATGTGCTTTGTTCTGCTGGGCCTCAGAATTCACCACAATCTTGACGTTTATTATGAGCCCCACTGTGACCCCTGGTCTGCAGTCTCAAGCTGGTTTGCCTGCAAAGGGCACATAAAAACCGGCAGAATAGCTTTCTGTCAACAGTTCCTTTTTCCCTTTGTTTGACCTCAGTGCGATTCCTGGCACCAGAGAGTATTCATTTTTCTGGACCATTTCCAGGCCAAGTCTTGTTTCTATACAAAACCTGAAAAGGTTCAATGGTCAGGGTTCTGCCAGATTTCTCCCACTCAGTCAACATTCTTTACCTCATTTCCCAGCTGTGCTTTTTACCAGCACTTTGCACTCATCTTCCTTAAGCACCCACATGGTAAATATTTGGTAAGTACTTTATACATTCACAAATGAAAACAAATAGATTTAGCCTTGAAGTGACTAACATATTGAAGCATATTGTTTTTTACTGCTTTTGTAATTCTTTCTCTCTCATTATGGTTGGTCTTAAGTGAGATAATTATGAATACTTTCTGTTCAGTCACAATTGGCCTTTTTATAAAAGTGCTTGAAGAAAAGCATTAATTTCCTAAAGCCTTGTTGCAGCTCAGGAAATGTGAAATAAATTAACAAAAAAGTATTTTTAGCATGTCTCCATTTTGGCATTTATTTTTATTCGGTTTTACTGCAATTTATGCATGCTGTTATAGGCATTTAAGTTGCCATTATTCCTACATGTATGTTTTATTTTGTATGTATTCCTACATGTATGTTTTATTTCACTTACTCAGAAAGCCCTTTAAGTGTGCGACTGCAAATGTGCTTTTTCCTCGCAGCTGCGTCCCCACTATACCCGTGCAGCTGCAGGGCTCTCTGTATCCTGGGGTTTCTCAGTAGATATTAGGGATGAATGAGATAATCAGATGGTGCCAATATTTAAGCCACTAGACCCTAAACTTTTTTCCTCTTCCTCTTTTTCTTTCTACAATCCTGAACATTGAACTTCTTACCCAGTTATTCTGCAGACCCTAGGTCATCAATGGCTTTATATTCTACGTGTGGCTCTCACAGCTAGCCAAGCAAGGGGAGGGCATGCTGGCTTCAGGTCCTCAAGGCTACAGCCCCTCTTCCCTAGTGCTCAGCCACCTTCACCCTCTCTCCATGTCAGTTGACGTGCCATCCTCAGACCTTTCAAACTGAGATCCCCGCCTTCGCCCTCACTCAGCGTTCACCTCAGCCATCGTCCCTGAGTCTGCACTCATGGTTCACATTGGTGAGGCATTTATTAAGTGGCATAGACTTCTGTAAGAACTTGATGTAGGTTGCTCCATTCAATCCTCACAAAAGCTTATGAAGTAGGTACAAATATTACTGCATATCAATAATTCTCTGACACATATATTTCACATTTCTGAAATAGGAATGTGGATTCAAATGGAGTATTGGTAACATTTTAGAAACCTTATTAGCATATAAAATGAGAGCGTATGTATTTTACGATCCATGCAATCTTAGATTTGATAAAATAAGAGTATCCACATTCAACTGACAAGGACACACAAGCTCAGAGAAGTCAATCTAAGGCCAAGAGGTCATAAGTCTTATTCTGAGCCCAGTCTCCTGACCACTACCCAGCAAGGCAGGGAGAGGATCCTTGTTACATTTCTTTTCTCCACCATTTCCTTTTCATGATCCTATTTAAGTGCATCATTTTAAAAACCCATGATCATCTTCATTCTGTGATTTAAAAATCAACACATATTCATTATAAAATATAAATTTCCTTGGACCCTACTAAGATATTACTATTGCCCACATTTTGGTATATTTCTTCCTGGCCTTTTTTCCCTCATGCACATGCATTTATATTTGCAGCATTGGTAAGATACCAGTGATGTGGTTTGCAACCCCTGTTCATTTAGCGTTATATGGTGAGCATTTCCCCATGTTACTACTACATGTGCGCTGAGCACCAGACTTTGTGTGGCCATCTGACTTGACTGTTGCAGGGCTGTCCTTGAACACTTAGGTCATTGGTCATTTCCACTCTGAGGACATGTGATAGGCAACTTTGATTACCTCCTTAGGGTTCCAAGAACCGTTGACACTTCTTTTTTTAAGTTATCTCAGAAACCCAGAGCTCAGGTGGGGAAACATTGCCCTGAAGAGCACACCAGTGGCCCCCTGAGGAGCTGCCACTTGGTGGGTTCAGCCTCTTTGGGAGGGGATGGTGTCTGCACTAGAAAAGGCCCAGGTGGTAGCGTTTTTGAGGCTGAGTTACCATAACCACAGGGCCTTTGCACCATAGGAGTCTGGGTCACGTCACTGTGGTGGAGGGTACAAACAGGACGCTGCCTTCACAGTGTTGGGTGATAGAGTGCAGGGAGCACAGGAACAGAGGCTGTGTGAACTGGAGACTAGGACATCAGATCTAGTTCTCAATTCTGACAAGAGAGAGAAAAGGAGCAAGAAACCATCATAGCAGAGTCTATGTCTTAAAAAACGTTGCAGAGGACTGAAGAAAGAGAGGTTTAGGAGAGCCTGTGGGGGGACTGCACAGTCCTTACAGCCCGTCCACTAATCCCCAGGAAAACATTTTGTACACAGTCCCACCTTCAGAAAATAACCAGTGTCAACTGTAGCTTTATTTCCTGGGTACATTCATACTTATTATTGTGATTAAAATTTGTCTTGAAAATGAATGTCTCTTGAAGACAAAAGAACATTTTTTCAGGATCCCCAGTTGAAAGTCTTCAGTAACCTCCTTTAATTTTCAATAGAACATTCTGGAACTCCCTAAGTAACCATAACTTTCTCTAAAGGAAACTGAAGCATCCCATTATCTCTAACTGTTCTGTCCCCGACGGTACTTGTTACATATCCAGTATATGTGTGACATGGTGCTGGATTCTCTCAGGACTACCAGGTGCAAATATTCCTCTCTCAGAGGCTGTCAAGCAAGGCAAAGTTTGAGAGGTATCAGAGCGATGAAATAGCAGAATGAATGGGGTTGCTTACCTGGGCAGGGGGAGAGTCAGATAGACAACATGGATTTGTGTAACTAATGCTTTCTACAGTTCACATTTCAGGAACTGCAGCGTGAATTCTGGCTGAATTCTTATTATTATCAAATAATGAATATTCATTTTGTGACCAATGGGCACCATTTTTGGGGGTGGCATTTATGTGTAGCTACAGCCCAATCTCTGCGCACAAAGCATTTACATTCTAATAAGGGGAGAGAGACTTCTCCACAATCAGCAGAACCCAGGGCATCAACTGAGGAGGGCCATTAGAGGCACCCAGCATTCAGAGAAACACCTGTTCCATGAAGGGCTCAGTGGGGACTTTACTATGAGTGTTGATTAGGAATTCAGCCCTAGAAACTGGGCCAGAGGAACAGAATGAGAAAAAACTCCAAAATTATCTGAGTGAATGTGGGAAGCTGCAGATTTGGGGTTGACTGCTGAACAATATGGAATATTGCCTGATGTATAAGCAAGACTAATTTTCCCTTTTACTATTTTCATTTCAGTAAAAGTGCTACCTTTTTGAGAATACCTAGAATTTCTTGTGGAATGAGATGGTGTATCTACATCCCTAGTACATGCCATAGGACCAAATAGAAAAAAACTTAAACTAAACATTCTTTTTTTAATATCAGTCTTGTTAGCTTAAAGAGGATTTAAAGGCATGATCATTTTTTTAAAATCTTTTCTATCGAGTTGCAAATGCTTTCTAAGACAGTCAGTAGACTTTGGCTGAAGATGAAGAAAATTTTTTGAAACTATGTATTTTTTAATATTTTACATCAAGCTTATCAATCATTTAAAATCTGCTTTTCTCTGTGAAAGGAAAATGCACACTGGCCCCATTAGGCTACTGGTGCACCAAGCAATACATTTACCTCCATTTTAATATTGTGGCACCAAACAATACATTTACCTCTGTTTTAATATTGTGCAATAATATTTTCTTCACTCATAGATAATGTTTTTACAAGTTCAAGACACTCACAGCTGCTTCACCTTCACTGGAGACATAAGTAATTAGCAGCTGACCCTCAGGGATGGCCTTGTTTGACTCTACCCTGGAGAATTAGTCTTGTTTGCACAAAACAGTTGCTGCCTTTAAAAAATTCTCCTGGTGATGGTTTCGGATTGTTTTCTATTTGAAATCCTTGCCTGCAAAGATGCTATGCTTACAACATGTTATGGTATAAAACAAGTTTGTATAATTTGAGAAGTTTGTTTAAGCACTATAGTAACTGAGCCTGAAGTTTTACTTTTTATTATTGTGATTCCCATTTTCTTGAATTGATCTCTAATCAATTTTCTCTTTATTTTGGATGCCTAGTAAAAATGTGTACATTCTGTAGTGTGTGATGGAAGAGAAATTTTCAAGTCTCTGTCTTGTTGGAAATTAAGAAATTTTCCGAGACAAAGAATTCAATGTAGTTGTTTTTCTGCATTTATTCTGACACTATTCTGGCTAACTGCGGTGTTTGATCTCATATAGCTGGATAATAGCTTTTTTATTAGTAAGATTATTAATTCTAGGAGCACAAACAACAGGTCACCTGCAAAAATTGGTTTCAAGCACTAGAATTCTAAAAGATATAAACCTTTGCTTTGGTAAGGAAAATACAATATTCTTCTACCTAAACAATCATTCAAACAATATGAAGCAACTGCTATATGTATCAATAAGCAGTAGTAAAATGGGTAAACAGAGTACACAGAAGATAATCTCTGCCTTCACGAAGATTACAATTTTGTATTTATAATATTGTGTAACCAGAGACCAGGAGAAATAAATCCAAGGCATTTAGATCATTGTATATTTGCTGAGCACTTATTGTGACAACACTGGAGACCAGTGAAGCAGAAGCTTAAAAAATTTTTGAAAGTGATTTGTACTTAAGATAATTCTACTGAGATACAATTTTAGTAAAATAATTCAAATAATAAAAGTACTAGGAAAAGGTAATAAATTATGTGCTGTGGGAGAATTAATTAGCTGATTATCTGCTCTCAACCCATCGGTGAAAGAAAACAAAGTAGGACTGTGAAATGAGGAAGAAACAGGGACCTATGAGAATAACACTTCACTTCTGCTCCAGTGTATTTTCTCAGTAAGAACTACATAGAGGGAAGCCAAATAAAATTCTCTCTCAAGAGGAGGGCTAAAGCCTTTTTAATATGGCCATAACTACATTTTTCCTTCAAATTCTGTTAGCTTCTGGAATGACCCCTTTCATCAGCTAAGTTGATCATAATTGATTAAAAAGGCGAGAGCTATTTGGCCACCGTGTCCAAAGGAGGTTCAGGCTCAAAGAGGGCCCGTGGTAGCTTGGGGCTTGGCCGGGACCTGCTGGCTCATTTAAGAGGACGCATGTGCTGCCCAAGATAACTCAAGGATGTATTTGGTTGTGAGGTACTCTGGTTTGGTTTGGTTTTTAGCCCACTAGGAGGAGGATATAAATAGGTTTGGTTTTTGGTGATTTGATTCAGAGACTATATAAATTACCATCTTGATGGTGGTATCATTTATATGTATTACTAATAAATTTGAAATCCGCTTTGTTCCAATCCCCGGTGCCCTTCTCCAAATTTCTCTTCTCCCCGGAGGTATCTACTATTTTGAACTCTTTAGTGAGTCTTTCAGATTGCAAATTTTATTATTCTATTTTGTTCTATTGATTATTTTACCAAAACATATGTTTTTGCTTTTATTGTTTCCTGTTGAGTTTTTTTCTTAATTTCACATTATTGCTATTATACTATCTCTAATAGCATGTACAGTTATAGCTATAACAGTCTTCAGTGACTTTTCTGGTACAAAGTTTCTTCAGGGAATATATCCAGAAGTGGAGATGTAGAGATACAGGACATGTGCATTTTCATCTGCAGTGGGTATTGCCCCTGACAGATGTCGAGTGAATGTACCATTGTAAACTCTTGCCAGCATTTTGTAAGACTTCCTGTTTTTCCCATCTTCTCCAATATTTGAAGTTTTTTCTATTTTATCCAGTCAGATGAGTATGAAATTGTATCTTATGCATTAACTTCTTTTTTCTTGATTATTAGTGAGATTAAAGATATTTTCATATATTTATTGGCCATTCAGTTTCACTTCTAAGTTTTATATTTCCATACCTTTATTTTTTATACGTTTGCTGATTTTGTTCTCTTCCCTGTTTTAAAAACTGACTTGTAGGAATTCATTTTTTTTCTTTTATTTGAATTTACTGTTGTATTCTTTAGTATTTTAAAATTAGCAGTTAAGTGAATTTATTTCCAGTCTTGAGAAGTAAGTACAGTTAAGGTTATGATTTTCCTTCTAAGTATCACTTTAAGTTGAAGTCACAAGAGTTTTTAATATAGTATTCTAACTGTAATCTTTTTCTAAATATTCATAATGTCTATTGTGATTTGTTTTAACTCATAGGTTATTCAGAAGTGTGTGTGTGAATGTGCATGTGTGTATATGTTCACATTTAAAATGTATTTTAAACTGTATTTTTATCAATGACTTTGAATTTAATTCCATTTAAATGAGAGATCATGCCCTACATGATAACTGAATTGTGTGTGCAATGGCCAGTTTTGAAAAATGTTTTACATATGCTTTAAAATAATATATTTTTGTTAATTTATGGATGTAGGATGCTACATACTAGAAAAAGTTTGTCAGTCGTGTTTTTTAAAGGTTCTGTAAGCTTTCTAACATTTTTCTTTCTGGTTTACCCATTGTTTCTGAGAGAAGCGTATTGAAACATCCAGCACTAATAGTGCATTTATCTCTTTCCTTGTAATTCTATCAGTACACACACACACACAAACACACACACACACAGTCTCCTTAGTCACATTGAGAGACTGTCCATGTTCATTGAGTGTTACCATCCTTGGTAGATTGTTTTTTTATCATATGCAGTGTCTCTTTACATCACTATTGAAGCTTCTGCATTAAGTGCTATTTTGTTTCATATTATTGTTATGCCAGTTGTGGTTTGTGATTTTATCCTTGCCTAGTGTGTCAGGGCAGTCACACAGAGCCGGATTTTATATTTTTTAACTATTCTGTTCATCTCTGACTTTTAATGCTGAGGTTAATAGGTTTATATTTCTTGTGATTCATATTTGGACTTATTTCTGTCATCTTATTTTCTATTTACTTTTTTTGCCACTAGATCACTGTTTATTTATTCATTATTTTTAAAATTTTTTATTTAGGTATTATTGATATACACTCTTATGGAGGTTTCACATGAAAAAACAATGTGGTTACTACATTTACCATATTATCAAGTCCACACCCATACCCCAAATGCAGTCACTGTCCATCAGTGTAGTAAGATGCCACAGATTCACTGTTTGCCATCTCTGTGCTACACTGTTTTCCCCGTGACCCCCCACAGCATGTGTGTACTGAACATAATACCCCTCAATCCCCTTCTCCCTCCCTCCCCAGTCACCTTCACATACCCTCCCCTTTGGTAACCACTAGTCCCTTATTGGAGTGTGTGAGTCTGCTGCTATTTTGTTCCTTCAATTTGGCTGAGTTGTTATACTCCACAAATGACGGAAATATATGGCACATGTCTTCCTCTGCCGGGCTTATTTCAATGAACATAATATCCTCCAGCTCCATCCATGTTATTGCAAATGGTAGGATTTATTTCTTTCTTATGGCTGAATAATATTCCATTGTGTATATGTACTACCTCTTCTTTATTCATTCATCTACTGATGGACACTTAGGTTGCTTCCATATCTCGGCTATTGTAAAAAGTGCTGCAATAAACATAGGGGTGCATATGGCTTTTTGAATCTGAGAAGTTGTATTCTTTGGGTAAATTCCAAGGAGTGCGATTCCTGGGTCAAATGGTATTTCTATTTTTAGTTTTTTGAGGAACCTCCATATTGCTTTCCACAATGGTTGAACTAGCTTACATTCCCACCAGCCATGTAGGAAGGTTCCCCTTCCTCTGCATCCTTGCCAGCATTTGTTGTTCTTAGTCTTCTGGATGGTGGCCATCCTTACTGGTGTGAGGTGATATCTCATTGTGGTTTTAATTTGCATTTCCCTGATGATTAATGATATGAAGCATCTTTCCATGTGTCTGTTGGCTATCTGAATTTCTTCTTTGGAGAATTGTTTCTTCATACCCTCTGCCCATTTTTTAATCGGGTTATTTTCTTTTTGGGTGTTGAGGTGTGTGTTTTTATATATTTTGGATGTCAACCCTTGTCGGATATGTCATTTACAAATATATTCTTCCATACTGTAGGATGCCTTTTTCTTCTGTTGATGGTGTCCTTTGCCATACAGGAACTTTTTAGTTTGATGTAGTCCCATGTGTTCATTTTTGCTTTTGTTTCCCTTGCTCGAGGAGATGAGTTTAGGAAAAAGTTGTTCATGCTTATATTCAGGAGATTTTTGCCTATGTTGTCTTCTAAGAGTTTTATGGTTTCATGACTTACATTCAAGTCTTTGATCCATTTTGAGTTTACTTTTGTGTATGGGGTTAAACAATAATCCAGTTTCATTCTCTTGCATGTAGCTGTCCAGTTTTGCCAACACCAGTTGTTTGGCTTTCATTTCCCCATTGTATGTCCAGTTTTGCCAACACCAGAAGATGCTTTCATTTCCCCATTGTATGTCCATGGCTCCTTTATTGTATATTAATTGACCATATATGGTTGGGTTTATATCTGGGCTCTCTAGTCTCTTCCATTGGCCTATGGGTCTGTTTTTGTGGCAGTACTAAATTGTCTTGATTACTGTGGCTTTGTAGTAGAGCTTGAAGTTGGGGAGCGTAATCCCCCCTACTTTATTCTTCCTTCTTAGGATTCCTTTGACTATTCGGGGTCTTTTTTGGTTCCATATGAATTTTAGAATGATTTGCTCTAGTTCACTGAAGAATGCTGTTGGTAATTTGATAGGGATTGCATTGAATCTGTAGATTGCTTTAGGCAGGATGGCCATTTTGACAATATTAATTCTTCCTATCCATGAGCATGGGATGTGTTTCCATTTATTGGTATCTTCTTTAATTTCTCTCATGAGTGTCTTGCAGTTTTCAGAGTATAGGTCTTTCACTTCCTTGGTTAGGTTTATTCCTAGGTATTTTATTCTTTTTGATGCATTTGTGAATGGAATTGTTTTCCTGATTTCTCTTTCTGCTAGGTTATTGTTAGAATATAGGAATGCCACAGATTTATGCATATTAATTTTGTATCCTGCAACTACTGAATTCAGATATTAGATCTAGTAGTTTGGAGTGGATTCTTTAGGGTTTTTTATGTACAATATCATGTCATCTGCAAACAGGGATAGTTTAACTTCTTCCTTGCCAATCTGGATGCCTTTTATTTCTTTGTGTTGTCTGATTGCTGTGGCTAGGACCTCTAGGACTATGTTGAATAGAAGTGGGGAGAGTGGGCATCTTTGTCTTGTTCCTGATCTTAAAGGAAAAGCTTTCAGCTTCTCACTGTTAAGTATAATGTTGGCTGTGGGTTTGTCATATATGGCCTTTATTATGTTGAGGTACTTTGCCTCTATACCCATTTTGTTGAGAGTTTTTATCACGAATGTGTGTTGAATTTTGTCAAATGCTTTTTCAGCATCTATGGAGATGAACATGTGGTTTTTGTCCTTCTTTTTGTTGATATGGATGATGTTGATGGATTTTCAAATGTTGAACCATCCTTGCATCCCTGGAATAAATCCTACTTGATCATCATGGATGATCTTTTTGATGTATTTTTGAATTCGGTTTGCTAATATTTTGTTGAGTATTTTTGCATCTATATTCATCAGGGATATTGGTCTGTAATTTTCTTTTTTTGTGGTTTCTTTGCCTGGTTTTGGTATTAGAGTGATGCTGGCCTCATAGAATGAGTTTGGAAGTATTCCCTCTTCTTCTACTCCTTGGAAAACTTTAAGGAGGATGGGTATTAGGTCTTC
>JAQQAC010025234.1:8494570-8534768 GCA_029783875.1 Phataginus tricuspis
TTTATGTACAATATCATGTCATCTGCAAACAGGGATAGTTTAACTTCTTCCTTGCCAATCTGGATGCCTTTTATTTCTTTGTGTTGTCTGATTGCTGTGGCTAGGACCTCTAGGACTATGTTGAATAGAAGTGGGGAGAGTGGGCATCTTTGTCTTGTTCCTGATCTTAAAGGAAAAGCTTTCAGCTTCTCACTGTTAAGTATAATGTTGGCTGTGGGTTTGTCATATATGGCCTTTATTATGTTGAGGTACTTTGCCTCTATACCCATTTTGTTGAGAGTTTTTATCACGAATGTGTGTTGAATTTTGTCAAATGCTTTTTCAGCATCTATGGAGATGAACATGTGGTTTTTGTCCTTCTTTTTGTTGATATGGATGATGTTGATGGATTTTCAAATGTTGAACCATCCTTGCATCCCTGGAATAAATCCTACTTGATCATCATGGATGATCTTTTTGATGTATTTTTGAATTCGGTTTGCTAATATTTTGTTGAGTATTTTTGCATCTATATTCATCAGGGATATTGGTCTGTAATTTTCTTTTTTTGTGGTTTCTTTGCCTGGTTTTGGTATTAGAGTGATGCTGGCCTCATAGAATGAGTTTGGAAGTATTCCCTCTTCTTCTACTCCTTGGAAAACTTTAAGGTGGGTGGGTATTAGGTCTTCACTAAATGTTTGATAAAATTCAGCAGTAAAGCCATCTGGTCCAGGTATTTTGTTCTTAGGTAGTTTTCTCATTACAATTCAATTTCTTTGCTGGTAATTGGTCTGTTCAGATTTTCTGTTTCTTTCTGGGTTAGCCTTGGAAGGTTGTGTTTTTCTAGAAAGTTGTCCATCTATTCTAGGTTATCCAGTTTGTTAGCATATAATTTTTCATAGTATTCTCTCATAAGTCTTTGTGTTTCTGTGGTGTCTGTAGTGATTTTTCCTTTCTCATTTCTGATATTTTTTATGTGTGTAGACTCTCTTTTTTTCTTGATATTTCTGACTAGAGGTTTATCTATTTTGTTCATTTTCTCGAAGAACCAGCTCCTGCTTTCATTGATTCTTTCTATTGTTTTATCCTTCTCGATTTCATTTATTTCTGCTCTAATCTTTATTATGTCCCTCCTTCTATTGACTGTGGGCCTCATTTGTTCTTCTTTTTCTAGTTTCGTTAATTGTGAGTTTAGACTGTTTATATGGGATTGTTCTTCTTTCCTGAGGTAGGCCTGTATTGCAATATACTTTCAGCTTAGCACGGCCTTCGCTGTGTCCCACAGATTTTGCGGTGTTGAATTATTGTTGTCATTTGTCTCCATATATTGCTTGATCTTTGTTTTTATTTGGTCATTGATCCATTCTTTATTTAGGAGCATGTTGTGAAGCCTCCATGTGTTTGTTGGATTTTTCATTTTCTTTGCGTTATTCATTTCTAGTTTCATTCCTTTGTGGTCTGAGAAGCTAGTTGGTACAATTTCAGTCTTTTTAAATTTACCGAGGCTCTTTATGTGGCCTAGTATATGATCTATTCTTGAAAGTGTTCCATGTGCACTTGAGAAGAATGTGTTCTGCTGCTTTTGGGTGTAGAGTTCTGTAGATGTCTGTTAGGTCCATCGTTCTAATGTGTTGTTCAGTGCCTCTGTCTCCTTCCTTATTTTCTGTCTGGTTGATCTGTCCTTCAGAGTAAGTGGAGTGTTGAAGTCTCCTAGAATGAATGCATTGCATTCTATTTCCCCCTTCAATTCTGTTAGTATTTGTTTCACATATGTAGGTGCTCCTGTGTTGAATGCATAGATATTTATAATGGTTATATCTTCTTGTTGGATTGACTGCTTTATCATTATGTAATGTCCTTCTTTGTCTCTTGTGACTTTGTTTTGAAGTCTATTTTGTCTGACACAACAAGTGCAATTCCTGCTTTTTTCTCCCTATTAGTTGCATGAAATATCTTTTTCCATCCCTTCACTTTTAGTCTGTGCATGTCTTTGTGTTTAAAGTGCATCTCTTGTAGGCAGCATATAGATGGGCCTTGTTTTTTTATTCATTCAGTGACTCTATATCTTTTGATTGGTGAATTCAGACCATTTATATTTATGGTAATTATCGATAGGAATGTACTTATTGCCATTGCAAGCTTTAGATTCGTGGTTACCAAATGTTCAAGGTTAACTTTCTTACTATCTAAGAGTCTAACTTAAGTCACTTAATATGGTATTACAAACAATCTAAAGGTTCCTTTTTCTTCCTCATACATTCTTTATATATTAGGTATCATATTCTGTACTGTTTGTCTATCCCTTGATTGACTTTGGGAATAGTTGATTTAATTTTGCATTTGCTTAGTAATTAACTGTTCTACTTTCTTTACTGTGGTTTTATTACCTCTGGTGATAGCTATTAAACCTTAAGAACACTTCCGTCTATAGCAGGCCCTCCAGAATACATATAGAGAGGGCTGTGGGAGGTAAATTCTCTCAGCTTTTGCTTATCTGGAAATTGTTTAATCCCTCCTTCAAATTTAAATGATAATCTTGCTAGATAAAGTAATCTTGGTTCAAGGCCCTTCTGCTTCATTGCATTAAATATATCATGCCACTCCCTTCTGACCTGTAAGGTTTCTGCTGAGAAGTCTGATGATAGCCTGATGGGCTTTCCTTTGTATGTGATCTTATTTCTCTCTCTGGCTACTTCTAATAGTCTTTCCTTATCCTTGATCTTTGCCATTTTAATTACTATATGTCTTGGTGTTGTCTTCCTTGGGTCCCTTGTGTTGGGAGATCTATGGACCTCCATGGCCTAAGAGACTATCTCCTCCCCCAGATTGGGGAAGTTTTCAGCAATTACCTCCTCAAAGACACTTTCTATCCCTTTTTCTCTCTCTTCTTCTTCTGGTACCCCTATAATGTGAATATTGTTCCATTTAGATTGGTCACACAGTTCTCTCAATATTCTTTCATTCTTAGAGATCCTTTTTTCTCTCTGTGCCTCAGTTTCTTTTTATTCCTCTTCTCTCATTTGTATTTCATTTATCATCTCCTCCACCATATCTAGTCTGATTTTAAAACTTTCCATTGTATGTTTCATTTCTTATACTGTGTTCCATAATGATTGGATCTCTGACTGGAATTCATTCCTGAGTTCTTGAATATTTTTTTCTACCTCCATGAGCATGTTAATGATTTTTATTTTGAAATCCCTTTCAGGCAGATTCATGAGGTTGATTTCATTTGAATCTTTCTCAGGGGTTGTATTCATAATTTTACTTTGAACCAGGTTCCTTTGGCATTTCATAATTTTATATGGTGCCCTCTAGTGCCCAGAAGCTCTACTCTCTGGAGCTGCTAAGTCCCTGAAGCAATGTTGGTGGTCGCAGGGGAGCAGTATTGGTGCCTGGGCGGAGGAAAGAGCTGTTTCCTGCTTCCCGACTACTATGTCTGTCTCCACTGCCAGAACCAGTGGGCCAAGCACACAGGTATAAGCCTCTATGCTTTGCGTTTGTAGTTGCTGTAGATGGGGCTTTCCTCTGGCTGGTCTAATGCCAGGGTAGGGTTTGCGGGTTGAGAGCCAGGTGGGGCTGGCCAGGAGAAAGGCTCAGTAGGCCACGTATCACAGTAGGGGTCCTTTGAGCTCTGTAGCCAGCCAGGGAGGTGGAGCTCCTGAAGATTATGAAAGTTCCCAATGTGCTGGACAGAGTTCACCTGGACAGTTTTGTCTACCTGTCCTTTCTCCTGAGCAGTAAGCTCTGTGCAATCCTTGCCCCTTTAGCAGCCCTCTTGTTGTTAGGAAGTCTCTCAGACTGCCCACCTTTCTTTTGTCCCAGAGGAGCTGGAAATGTATCCCTGCTTT
Source organism: Phataginus tricuspis (assembly GCA_029783875.1). NCBI lineage: Eukaryota > Metazoa > Chordata > Mammalia > Pholidota > Manidae > Phataginus > Phataginus tricuspis. The sequence continues at coordinate 8,498,401 of JAQQAC010025234.1, forward strand.
CCACAAGTGGCTGGAATCTCAGTCTCTCCAGGTATTCTGCCGGTCTTAGCTTTCCAACCCCCCTAATCAGAAGAGTACCATACAAACACCATGAAATGTAGGTTTGTGCTCCCACATCAGATCTCCGGAGTTAGGTATTCAGCAGTCTCAGGACTCCACTCCCTCCCCACTCTGCTTCTCTTCCTCCCACTGGTGATCTGGGGTGGGGGAAGAACTTGGGTCCCGCCGGGCCACGGCTTTGGTACATTACCCTGTTCTGTGATGTTTATTCTTTTCTCCAGGTGTATGCAGTCTGGTGCAGCCCTCTTTCCTGTTGCCTTTTCAGGATTAGTTGTATTAATTATATTTTCGTATTATATGCAGTTTTAGGAGGAAGTCTCTGTCTCACCTCTCACACCGCCATCTTTCTTATTTTCTATTTTCTATGACTTCAACTTTGCTTCTTTTTTTCTTATTGTCTTTTCAGGCCTTATGCTGGATTGATCATTTATTTATTCCTTTTTTCCTCTCTCATTTTTTAATTTTTCCTCTCAGAATTCTCTCCTTACTAGATTGGCAGTTATATACTCTAGTTCCTATTATTATCATGATAACCATTATTTTTTTTAATACACCGATCTGAACTAACAAAGACTGAAATTAATATCTTTATGTCCTATTCCCAATGTTATAAGAACATTAGCATTCTCTAACTCAAGCCTTACTCCAGTGTCTACAGCATTTAACTTTCAGATTACATTAAACGGTAATTACATGTTGGCTTATTCTATCACCAATTTTTTATTTTAACAGAAGTCAGACCTACAGAAAGTTGAAAGAAGGCTCAATAAGGGCCATGTTCCCTTCACTTAGATTCAGAAATTGTTAACATTTTGCCACTTTTTCTCTCTCTTTCTCTCAAGTCTGTTGCCGACATCATGGCATACTACTACATACTTCAGCAAGTGTCTCCTAAAAAAAACAGCCTTCTTCCATACAACCACAATGTCACTATGACATTCAAGTAATTCATATGGATATGAGAATATCATCCAATATCCAGTTCATCATCTAACTTCTCTAATGACTCTGTAAATAGCTTTACAACTGTTTCTTTTGTAAGCCCAAAATCATTTCAAGGATCATGCACTAGATTTTGTTGTCATATATTTTAGTTTACTTTAATCTAGAGGAGTCCCTGCCTTTTATTTCCTTTTGTGATCTTGGCATTTTGAAGAGTTCAAGACACTTGTAAAATGTCTGACAGTCTAAACTCATTTGACTGTTTTCCCTCATGATTAGGTAAAACATTTTGAGCCAAAAGACTGTATGGATAGTGTATATCAATAATACCTTAAAAATAAATAAATACATAAATAAATAAATAAAATAAAAATACTGTATGGATGTTGTTTTGTATTTTTTATCAAGAGGCATATAACATGGCTGGCTAGCATGCTCTTCCAAGTAGCACCATTGTTAATGTCTTTTTTCCCTGTTTGCACTTAATAAGTAACCTGTAGGGGCTCCTATCCTTTAAGTGTTTTATTGTAGCAGAAAACTACACATATCATGAGTGTGTTGCTTAGTGAAGTTTCACAAACTGAATGCATCCATGAAATGAATCAGCTTCCACCTGTGCTGTAGGTTATCTACAAGCATTCTAGAAGCTCCTCTCACACCATCTGTCAAGCACTTCTTCCTTCAAGGGTAGCTACTATTTGAACCTCATAAATTGATTTTGCCTGATTTTATACTTTGAATAAATGTAATCAAATAAGATATAAATTTCATGCCTGGCTTCTTTCACTCACCATTACATTTGTGAGGACCTTGTGTACTATTGCATGGTGGCTATATTTTGTTCATTCTTATTGTTGTTTACTATTCCATATCATAAATATATAAACTACTTATCCATTCTCCTAGTATGGGTTTTGGGTAGTTTCCAGTGGGAATATTATAAATTGAGCTTCTGTGAATATTCTAGTACATATCTTCTGATTAAATATAGAACAGTCTGATATATTCCAGCAGAATATAATTACTGGGTCACAGGTATGCCTAAGTTAAGTTTTCAAAGTGTTGTATTAATTTACCTGCCTACAGGAGTATATTAATTTACTGCCTGCACGAGTTCTAGTTGCTCCTTACTTCTCGTCAACCCTTCATGCTATTAATCTCTTTTGTTATAGCTCTTCTGGGGCATGGATGGTGGAAAGCTATCTTGGTTTTAAAGCTTTCTAAATTAATCTATTTAAAAACATTTTAAAACAGTCAATACTAAATTGCATTCGCCAAGATCTGTTGCCTATTTCTTTATTCACCATTTATTTGTTTATTCAGCTACTGCTCTTTGGCTCAATTTCCTTGACAGAGAACAGTACAATTTCTTTCAGGAGGAAAATGGTGTACTCTTTCTGACTCCATTTATCTATTTTATATCATTTTCACTTGAGTAATAATTTAGTTGTAAATGGAATTGGGGGATGGTAATTCTTTCTATCAGCCCTTAAGAGCTTTTTTCCCATCGTGTTGTGATGATCAACATGGTTGATGAGAAGTCTGCTATCAGTTTAATTGTTTCTTTGTAGGCAGTATATCTTTTCTCTTTGGTGGCTTTTAAGATTTTTCTTTTTTTGATATTTATTTGTCAATAGGTCATATTATTACCTTCTGACCTTTTACTATGATGTATCTATTTGTGGACTTAGTTCCATTTTTTTCTGCTGAAAACTTGTTGAAATCCTTCAACCTGGAGATGTGTATGTTTCTTATATACTAGAATAGTCACATTCATTATTGTTTTAAATATTGCTTCTCCTCTGTTCTCTCTAAAAACTCTTAGCCTTTTTCATTCTTTTTGCCATATGTCTTAAATTCTCTTTCATTTTTTTCATGTATTTATCCCTCTGTGCAGGAGTCTACATGGTTCTTTTGGATCTCTCTCCTAATTCACTTAATCTAGCTGTGTTATTCTGTTAAATCTACCCTTTTTGTTTTTAAAAATTGTAATTATTATATTTTACATTTCTACAATTTCTGTTATTTTTCAAGTTGTCCTGTTCTTTTTCATACCACTCTGCTTTTGCTTCATTGTTTTTCTTTTTCTTTTTAAACATTGTAAATAATTTGTAAGTCCCTTTAATATTGTTTCCATTATCTTCATTCCCTGGGTGTTACACAAATCCTCTGTTTGTCAACTCACTCTTATGGCAGTTAATTTATTCAGCAAGGTTGTCATCTTTTTAATGATAAATTCTTTCATGGGTTCATTTTTGAATGAACCTGTGGCAGTCCTATTTGCTGTGGTCTTTGGTAAAGTTTTTATGTTGATTTCTCATCTTGGGGCTAGAGCACCTTGTGTATCACATGAATTCGGACCTCTGTCCTTGAACAGAGCAGGTTTAGGTTTTCAATTTCTTGTGGCTGATTATATTTCAACACACAGCTGTGGATAAATAACAAAACGTCCTTCTAGTTATTACAGGAATTTGTTTCTATTTCATTTTTGGAACAGTCTTTCTTGACCCCTAGCTTTCTGCATGAAGTTCAGCTCCAGATCCTTGCTCCCAGAGTCCCCTGGTCTAATTTCTCTTCTCCATGTAATCCAAGTCCCCAGCCATCAATCAATAACTTTTCCTGATTTCCCATGAGCCTCTTGGCATCAATTCGAACTCAGCATTCTCACTTTGGGGCACTCTTCATCTGGCATCTGAGAATTTCCTTTTTTTGGTTTCAGTCTGGTCTATGTATTTGAGGCTTTTTATGGGGTGGGGGTGTTTTTATATGTTGCCCAACATTTTAACATCTATATGCCAGCTTGGGAGATTTCTCATGTCTGTGTCTTAATAAAGGCAGAAAGTCCTGGGCCATTGTTCTTGGGAGGTTATTTCTTTGCTTTGGAGTCCATGAAGGGTGTTAACTTCCAAGATTGTGGAATAAATTTCTACTTATGTGATAATGTCCATTTTTACTAATACAATATCCACTTGCAATGAAAATATATCTTCTGAGAAATAGTGAACCTGAAGTTTGACATGTGCCTCTGACAGAGGAAGGACACCAAAGACACACTTTTCACCAATATGCCATAATATTTGGAATTCTACCATAAGGAATTATTTTTATGTGGTTATTTTTTCATTCTGAAGACTCTTAAAAATCAGTATGCCATAATCAGTGATTAATACCTCAATAAATTATTTCCTCATTGGCATTACCTGATTGTTTTTTACTAACAACTATCTGAAAAAAAGACACACCTAATATAGGAGTGTTGATTTTGACGTGAAGAAAGTTATGTGAGAAATCTCAGATTATAAAAATGCCTCATATGCATGATGGTTTGCTAATTCAGTGACTGGATACACACACATGTACATATGCAATATTTTTAAGCTTTGAAAGCATAATTTATTCTTATATAATTATAGATTTGATTTTAAATGTACTTCATTTTTTACTGCAGTTATTGCTAAAGGCTTATGAACTTTTAAAAAATATAACATTTCTTAATTTTTGATAGCATAAGAAATACAAAAATTTGGGGACAGAAAAAAACAATTGAAGTTTTAGGGGAAAACATTTATTTTGTGTTCAGGACTTATCTTCTAAACTGTCATAGATTAGAAAGCCACTAGTGCTTTCACAAAAAAGACATGAGCTACAACTTCACAAATTTAGAAGTAGCATCCCTCTGAATTCACTTTGAACAACTGGCCAGCCCTGGAGGTTTTGCCTTTTTGCCAGGTTTGCTAGGTGAGTTTGCTGAAAACAGTGCATTAACAGATACTCAATTATGATTTCCATGCCAAACTATCCTTAAGCTATCATTTAATGTTCTGTAGCCAGATAAATTTAAATTTTTACATTTTCCATAAAGAAAAAAAAATTTAGTTCATTTTTGGATCATAAAGTCACAGAGCAGGAGGAAACAGTGCCCATTTCCTTTTGCCTAAAAAAACCCAACAGATTATTTTAGAGTCGTTCTTACCCCGTTTGTGAATTTGAGGCAAGCAGGGTATTTGGAGCTCGCTTGCATCTCCCCAAAATTCTTATGTTGAAATTCTAACTCTCAGTATCTCAGAACGTAACTGGATTTGGAGATAAGATCTTTAAAGAGGTGATGAAGTTAAAATGAGATCTTTGGGGTGGATCCTAATCCAATCTCACTGGTGTCCCAGTAATAAGAGCATGCATGTGCAAAAAGGAAAGGCCACGTGAGGACACAGTGAGAAGGTGGCTGTCTACAAGCCCAGGAGAGAGACTTCAGGAGAAACCACCCCTGGGGACATGCTGATCTTGGACTTTAGCAACCAGAACTATGAGAAAATAAATTTCTGCTGTGTAAGCCACCTAACTGGCATTTTATTATGGCAGCCTTAGCAAGGTGATACACAGAATAATCGCTCCTTTCCTCGGTCTCAACAGTAATAAGTGGCACACCCCACCAGAGTTCACTTTTTCTAGTGGATTTAGAGGCCTGGTCAAGACAAGAACATATCCACTGAACTCATGACCAAAAAATCAGTAAGACAAAACACACGAGACACTAGAGAAATGCTTAATTTTCTTGACAATGAAAAAGGCATCTCTGTATCTTCCACATGTGAGCGTCTTGCTGTTTTTTTATTTCTTTGCTATGTAGAATATATTATGATATGACCGAGTAGACCGCTTTAAAAAATATTTGGAATGAATAAAAGGTAGGTAGAAATAGGAGTTCACATTTTACTTTTCATTCCACTTGGCAATGCAAATTTTCAATGGAAAATGGATAATTTACTGAAAAAAAGTACATTTTTTTCTTCACGACAGTCAAGCCACCATTATGTTATTCTGACTCATGAAAGATCCTTGTCTGTGTCTATATTGACATTGGTCAACAGTTGTGGGGACTACAGTTGGGGAAAGGATATTGCCACCATATTTAAGAGTATGTATTTAATCACCTCCATAGAAATCAACAAAGACACAAAGCACTGATTCTGGAAATTACTGATCTGAGGAGTAAAATGACCTTTGATTAAAAAAAGTGAAAAATAAAAACCCAGTGCAATATTGTGCTTCTACATGCATCTAATTTTAATGGAAATATTTTATAAAACTGGAAATATTTAATTTTTTGCATTTAAAAGAATACATTTCATGGGGCAACTGTTCTTCACCTGGTTCCTTCTATAACAATTTCTTTTGTTCCCTATTATCTTTTCTTTGGTTACCAGCAATGATTGTAAAAAGGAACAGATTCATGAGAAATTATAGCGCTCTTGCAGATATTTGAAAGACTAAGGTGGGAGACTGTGTTTTCTTCTTTGCAGATTCCAGAAGATGTTTATAAAAGTAACTATTATAAAACAGTTCTGAGAAAAATATATAAAAGAGAATTAAATCTCCCATTCTGTTTAGTTGCTTTGTGTTCAGAACTGTTTTCCACCCTATTTTTATGTTCACTTCAGATCTGCATTTTCAGCTTACTCCTGATCATTTGTACTTTGTAGGTCTCACAGGCAAATCAAAGGCCATGTGTTTAGAATCGAATTATCTTGCCCCCAACCTGCTCCCCAGCAGCCTCTTGCTCGGTGAGCGACGCTATCTTCCACCTCCCTTGCCCAAGCTCTTGCACCGTACAGGTGCACCTGCATTCCCTCTGCACATCTCCTGGCTCTCACGGTTCCCACCTATGTTGCTTTCTTTTCAGTCCCCATGGCCTCTGTCCAAGGGAGGACCCCCATTCCCACCCAGATTACTATAGTGGGTATCCTTGGTCCTTCCTCTCTAAGTCACTTTCCCCATATTCCCCATTTGACGTTTCTAAAATAGCAATCTGACTATACCTAGAACCATTTTGTGGCCACTAACTGCTCTTGGCAATGCCTACCTCCTTAGTTTTATTTCTGCACCCTTCTGTTCCAGAAAATGCCCTCGTTCTCTTTTGAAGAAATGACTGTTACACAAGTCTGCTTGATATTTTCTCTCACCTGCACTCCTGGGCATGCTTCATGTCTCAATTTATATGTCGTTTCTCTTGGGAAATCTCCCCACCTGCTCTTAAGGGCTATTCCTAGGTGTTGACACAAAGATGTGTATTTATGCTGTTTAGCACTTTTCACACTGTGTCGCAAATGTCTTTTAACTTGATGTGTCATCAACCAGTCTGGAAGTGCCAGAAGACAGAAGCAATCTTTATGTTGTCCAGTGGTGTATGTGCACAAAGCTGAGCACATGAGATGATTAATAAGTAGTAATTAAAGGAATAGACAAAAAGTAATTAGTGAGCAAAGATTACACTATTTCTGGTGGACCCTGTACTTTGTCTTTTTGCTTGAGTGTTTTAGTAGTATTAACAGATCAATCAAATGTGCTTGAAAAATCCAGAAGTTACCGTAAGCAAGCCTTCACCTTATTCCTCACACAGCTCTCAAGGACAGTGGGATGACAAGGAAGGAAAGTTAAATGGTATTGATTCCAAACGGATCGAGTTGTTGACTCATTAGGTCATTCCTGTTACTTAATAATACAGCAAACAAATATGTGCCATGACTCACGGCCCTTTCTCAAGTGTAATGTATTTCTCCTAATGGTTCCTAATTACTCAAGAGAAGTCAAGCCTTTTTTCCAGAGTACATGCGTAGAAAGTAAAGGATACTTCAAATTCTTGAAAAAATTGGATAGAGATTTAAAAATGAATTGATGTGTCAAGCCTACAAATAAATGGATGGGAAATTGCCAACCGTGGTCAAGGATTTTACACAGGGGGAGGGCAGGTGTATGGGGGTTGTGTGTACACACACACACACACACACACACACACACAGGTGTATGGGGGTGTGTGCACACACACACACACAGGTGTATGGGGGTGTGCACACACACACACACACACACACACACACACACACACACCTCTTGTTTTTCTGCTCAGAAACTGTTGGGGCTACTCCAGAAGAGCAGGAAGTCACTATCTGATGGGAGGATCGAATGGGAAGCAAGAGCTCCTTTATTATTGTGACATATATATGTTGGTGTGGGTTTTCAGGACAGGCCTTATATGTTGCATAGCTGTGTCCCATACAAGGGAGACTTGCCAGCAGTAATGACAATCAACAGCAGAAGGAGTTCTTCCACAGATCACACCCAAATCTCCTACACTGATTAAATATTGAAGAACAGATAGGTTCCGTATTCAAAGACACAATAAAACATGCTGGTCTAAATCATAAAGTTTTAAGACAACAGACATCTCCAAGACTTTTAAGCCAATCGTTCACCATTACAATGATAAAAATAAACCAATTTTCTAAACTGAAACCGAGTTCTTACATGCTGTTATCAAGAGAATTTGAAGCAGAAAGAACTCCAGGGCAACATTTTTCTCCTTTTTCAGGCTTTGTTCCCAAAGGACATAGTGGGTGTTATGGGGCCTGAAAAAAGCAGATGTTAGAAAAAAGCACTAAAAACTACCCTTTGAAGTTTACTGCCAGTTCCAATGTCTTGAAGTTTACTACCAGTTCCAATGTAGTGATATCTACAGAGAAACTATATTCCTTTTACTCTTCCTAGTAAAAAAAGGAAGGAGTCCCACGCTCTGGGAATTTCCGTGGCTTACTTTGTGGGGCCCGCCCAGCCTTGTACATATCCTCTCTGCTGCTGCCAGTGTCTTGAGCACAGGCCTCCGGGAGACGACGTAGGTAACTTAATTCATCTATGTCACTAATAATGCTTTATTCAGCATTTCCATTTAATCTTCATCTATCATATCTTAAAAAAGAGTACAAATGTTTTAGCATTTGATTTCAAATTATCTGTAGAAAAAGCACACTGATCAAAACATGGTTCTTTTAAAAAAATTACTTTTTCAAGTTATCACCAAGCAGTCATCAGGACATTGGAGGTAGAAAAACTTGAGAGGCAGGCTATTCCTAAGGTCATTACAGAATTCAGTTCAAGATCACTATGGGCCAAAGCAAGGAGAAGAATGGTTTAAAATTTAGCAGAATTGAAGACAGTTGTCTCTAGAAGACATACATCCCAGAATTACTGGAAGCCAAATCCTCACTGAAGTCTTGAACTACTCTTAAAATACAAATAGACGGCCCATTTTACCTGCGGTTCAGAAAATGCACAGGTTGGGCATACGAGAGCAGAAGAAGACAAAAATTTTATCACTCATTTAGTTTCTTTCCACCTATGCTAAAATGGTTTCTTTGGCAATCCAACTTGTCCTTAAAAAAAAAAAAAGCTCAGGTTTATTGCTCTCTGACTTTAGTACATTTCAGAGTATGTTGTGGTTTAAAGTAGTGGTCCATACACTTTTTTCTTTTAAATCATGGCACACTTCAGTAACGGGAGATAGAAGAAGGCCAAAGTTTTAGTCCATCTACCTCCTTTTCAACTGAAAAGAATTCAGTGAGAGCAAAGAAGAAAACAATAAACAATTTGCAGTTTGAGTTCACACACATGTGCTATAGAAAAATACCCTGTAAGCCAAAATGTAATACATTTATTTTATCACACTTATCTTGATAGTATGTTGCAACTCACTTAATATGCACAAATCTAATTAGTATACCTATCATCAAGGTGCATGTTATTAGCCATTTGGTGGAGATGGGCTGGGGTAGTGGTGTGCGGATTATAAACATCTTCTTTAGCATTAGTGACACGGATGATTTCTGCTTAAAACTTATTGTGTATATAGTTTACTTGAAAGACATAAGCCAAAAACATTATCAATGCAAATATTCATTAACAACAACCAAATAATATTTGACCAAATGATCCTCAACCACAAAATTCCTCCATAAGTTAAACTGAAAATGGCAAAGCTAAACTAATTAGCTAATTCATTTTTGATTACAAAGAAAGAAAAGCAACAACTAAACACCAAAACTCAACCACAAGATTGATGAAGTCCTGAGAATAAAGCACACTAGGTGTTTACATGCATACCAGCAACTTTCCACCACTGCAAGCATTACATCAGAATGACTACTTATAAAATACCTCTTCCTTAAATTCTAACAACATGCTGTTTTGCTTATGAACCTCAAATATTAGAAATCCAAAGTAACTCACCTTCTATTTAACTCATAGAAAATCTTAATTCTCTGTAAAAGTGAATGGAATAGCACATTTTTGGCAATAAATGGAAGAAAGGATTTGTATTTTGGGGTCAGTTGGAGGCCCACCCAAAGACCCTCCCAGAAGAACCTGGAGGTGCAGGCCATTCTTTGGGAAACCCAGGTGTAGTGAACAGGTGATAGCTGTCACCTCTTGTGCTGCAAATTGAAAGGCTGGTGAACTGCTCAAAGCCAGACACATGCCCAACAGAGCATATGTGGTCATCCTTCAAGGGCTCGGATGCTACTGAAAGGCTCCAGCCTTGAATGGACTTTAAGTCAGATGGCCTCCAAGGCTCCTGTTGACTCTGGGAGTCCCCACTTATAACTGATGAGGAGAGGATTGCATATGTTTCTGCTCAGAGTTTAATCTAACATTTTATTTCAAAAACAGTACCGTTTATGTTCCAGAGAGAGATACTAATATAACTTAGCTGACTTCTGGGCTGTGTCTCTGAACTATTATTCTGATGTTATTGTGGGAAATTTGTTTTTATAGTCATTATAAAATAGGAATGATTTTTTATAGTAAAACAGAAGTGCTATTAGCAATCCCTTTCCAAGTGACTGCTCCTAGTCTTCCACAAGGCTCTTTAAGCAAAGACTTAATGAAGTTACCTTCACTTTTAGCTCTACGAGAGTATCCGGTCAGAGAGCTGGACAGCTCTGCTGTAGTATCCTGTCAGGATATCCAGGTTATCTTAAAGATCAGCTTGCGTGCTTGAACTTGTCCAAACTTGTCCTCTCTCTTATTAAAACCTTTTAATGAAAACTTTCATTGTTTCTCTTGTGACAAGTATGTTTGGGTTCAAAGATTAGGCACCAACAGAACCTCATTTATCTTAACCTAGGTGGTGAAAAAACAGACTACTTCATCAGGAGCTCTGTGACTTCCTGAACGTTCTCTTTTCCAAGAGGGAGTGACCCTGACTAGAGGACAACATCTCTCGTGGGACCAGAGGAGAGAAGGTGAGTGACTTGCACAGCGACCCCATATTCTACAAAACACACAAGGCTCCATCTCCGTGAACAACTGATTTTTTTAATCAAACACTCTGATGTCGTCTTGCTGTAGCTAAGACAATGTTGAAAATAAGTACTATTGAAAATCTAGGCATCTGTATCTTCATCCTTGGGTCTGTGAAATTCCATGAAAAAAAGTGCCCAGAAAGAGCTCCAAGAAGTGAACAATTGGGGAGTTTTGGAAACACTCAGACAAAACCTGTTTAGTTCAGAGAAACCCCCACTGAGGACAGCATTAAGAATAGGAGTTTTGAAATAGAATTTTTACACATTATTTCCCAGGTTCTGCTTCCTTACCGAATGTTGTTTATTTGCTTTCATAAATATTTCCTCCAGCTGGCACACCTCAACAGGATCCATTCACATGAATTTCATGGGACATTGAGCAATTCCGGTAGCTTTCTCAACCAAAACTAAAGGTTACATTATTCTCTCTATCCTTTCCTTTCAAGTGGCTAGGAAAGAAGTTGTTGATATTATTGTTAATGTTTCAAAGAAAACTCCAGCTGGTAATTTTTTTCTTCAGCAAAGCACAGCTTTCAGCCTGGTCATGTCCTTGAAGGCGGGCTCCTCTAGGCGTTACAGCCTTTTCTCAGAGGACAAAGGATGGTCATAGAAGCCTTTAGTCTTGCTCTGGTTTGTTTCCTGAGTATGTTTGTGGTTAGGAACTTGCTTCTGGGTGGAGGTGCCCACAGCTGATGTGACAACCTCGTTGGCCTGGTGTGCCGGGCAGCATGAGGGCTGAGCATTTTGGAAATGCCCATAATTTCCATCAGCAAAGAAAAAATTGTCTAGTTGGCAACTAAAGGTCAAATCAATAATGATGCTTTTGTGTGGGCACAGTTGGAACAGAAAGCCTTTCATCGATTTTAATAAAACCTCTGGAACATGATCGTAAAGAGCTATTGAGAAAATCCTGTGACCTCTTTGGAACATAAAAGAAGGACTCCTAAGGTGGCCTTAGGAGTCAAAGAGGGGATGGAGTTTTGGAGGGGGCTCTACACGTTTACACCGACTGTCTGAGATGTAAGGCAGCGATCCCAGCAAGGCTTGAGAATAGAATGTGTGGGAAGGCATGGGGGAGAGTTGTCCCAGCACAGCTTTGCGACCTTTAACACGGACAGGGGGAGAGGCTGGTTCACTACTATAATAATCTTCAGTGTGGGGAACTGAACTAAAAAAAACCCATACAGAGAAGAGAAGAATATGCTGAAGACTTATTAAAATGTGGATTCCAATACTAACGTGGCATAATGGAGACTTCAAGACTATCCCAAGCGCATGTGGATCAACCTGGCCCTCAGTAATAAGAAACAAAGGAATTCTTTCTGACCAAAGACCTGAGCAGGTGGTAAGGGAAATGAGTGTGGTTGCCAACAGCCCCAGGCTTTTTCAACATCAGCTGAACCCACAGACTTGAAGAGATGGACTTTACCCACACAAAGCATGGGAGAGACACCTGTGTGATCGGATTACCACCTGCATTATTGCTGTCAGTAACTACTCAGAGGACGAGCATGGACCAGCCACACACCCTACAGACACCATCAGCGGAGGGCAGGTTTGCCTGGATCTCCCTCTTGCAATGCAAAGCTGATAGGTGAAGTATTTTGCTGGATTTGGGGCACTTGCTGAGGAGTGTTGTAAGACACTAGTTCCTTCTTTCTTTGGCCATTTTGCCTTCAGCCTGGCACCAGGGAAGGTGTCCCACCTGCGACCCAGACAGTCTAATCCTGAAGCTGTGTGCCATTCACCATGCCTCAGGGCCTGAGGGAGTCTGGCATGGCGTCTGACCCCGCAGCAGAGGGACTTCATGCGTGAGGGCCATTCTACCTGTCATCCTTTGGAACTCTTCCCCAGCACAGGTCTCTGCACTGAAGCCTTTCCCTGCCTGGAGCCTCTGGTGCCATGTCCTTTCCCAGACATGCCCAGAGCTTACCCTCTCGCTCCCTGATGATATCTAATATCTGATCAGTGAGGCCTCCCCCATCACCCTCTATAAACTAGCCTCCATCTCCTAGGATCCCTACCTCGTTTCCATATTCTGTTTTTCTTTCTAGCCTTTTCACCACCTAATACTTTATATATTTACTGCTTGTAGCTTTCTTGCCCCAGTAGAATATAAATTCCATGAAGGCAGGGAGTTTATCCATTTTGCTTACTGCTATGTCCCACCATAGGCATCCTGTAAATATTTGGGAAATGAATGAATGGGACATAAACAAAGCTTTTAACTCTTTCTGATCCCTCTTAATTTCCTCAGACCAATGGGCAGTTTGGGCCCCAAGGGGAAATGACAGGGGGAAAAGGCTTTCTCGCCAAAGATTCAACCTGAACTGAGCTAAGGTCCCAAAGCTAATAAACGTACCGCAGGGGCAAAGGGGGAAGGCAGTGTGTTCTGACCAGGCCTAAGGTAGGATCCTTCCAAGCCCAGAGTGTCGTCTCTTGAGGGGTCAGGACAGGGCTCTGGTCCTTAGAGAAAAAGAAGCAGGACAATTGATTCAAATGTGACCCTGGAGGACGCCAGAGACCAATTGTTATTGACTCGCCTCTAGGTTTTAATTTCTTTAAATATTCCCTTTACTGTCCCTTGGCTTAAGTTTTTGAAACCAAGGTAGACAGCAGAGCTTGGGAAATATTTAATTATCCTAAAATTAAGTTTTATAGAAAAATCCGTAATCGACTGGATTCTACGTTAGCCCTTCTGTTACATGGTTTCTGAGTACCATCTCGGGTCTGAAGGCTCCTATTGCAGTTACAGTCACTCCGCCATAGAGGAAATAATTACCCATTAAGAAAGGTTCTCCCAACATCAGTGGGCTCAAGGACCACCTGGGGAGTACTTCCTCTCTCAAGTTCCATTCTTCTAACTCTGACTTCCAGATGCCAGGGACAACAGGCTCTGAGCTGTGCTTTACGGCTTCCTGCAGGATGCCTGGGCAAATGCTTTGCTTCAACCTTGGTGAAATGGAGATAAACCCATCAAGTCTGTGGAAACCTGGTTGTCCAGCACCACATTAAAGATCCCTAGGGAATTTAGAAGAGATCCATAGGTTCCTTAGGAAGATGACTTTTCCAATCACTTGCCAACATTGGATCGAGGCACGGGGCTGAGACGACTGTTTGGGTATCTTACAACGGAGGCTGGTCTTCAGATGAGTCTCTCTGAGCTCCAGGATGCCCTCCACATGTCACAGCACCTTCTGCTGTTGGCACCATAGCCTTGGCCAGGTGCATGGTGGAGCCGGCTCATACAGGCTACTGAGAGCACGCCGTTAACATTTCAGGGAAGTGGGGAGCTGGTTGATCCAGATGGCGCCACGCCGGTAGCTTTAAAAGGGCCATGGTGGGAGGGAGTATTTGGACCATGGAAACTAGCAGACACTATAAGTCAGGGCCCCTTCCCACTTCTAGGAACTGGTTGTCAAACTTCACCAGTGCACTACTAGTCCTCAGTCATCACTCTGCATGACTGTGAGTGCTTCGCCTGCCCAGGCTTTGAGTCTGTGTGTGTGCTTTTTGTGAAAAATATTGAAAAAAATATTTTGTGAAAGCAAGAAAGGATAAGGAATCCCATAAAATGGAGACTAAGGCTTCCTGACCAAATACAAGCACCTTACAGGCAATTAGGCTCTTCGTTTGTGCTGAGGACCTGAAGCCCACATGGCCCGCATATTCCAAGGACGGCACGGATGACTCTCCACCCCTAGACCAGCTTCTGAATCTCCCTACAAGCTGTGTGGAGCCAAGCAGAACAGAAACTTCTTTGTGAAAGGATATCAGAAGACATGATGCCATATATATACAACATGTACATTTGTAAAAGACCTAAAAAGAAGCAACTTCAGGACTGGCTCTTATGCTAACTCTCACTGTAGCATTAAATGCTTGCCAAGATAGAAGCGTCTTCAATGTCAGATCTTTAAAGTCACATTACAGAAGTAGCCACTCAGACTCAAGAAAAGAGAATATACATTGGCGTATCCCTGACTCCACCACATCTGATAAAGGCAATCTCTCTGCAGCCTCAAATATTCCTCTGGAAATAACACACGAATTGTTTACCTTACCTGAGAATCACCTGTATATGTATGGCAATCCAACTTGAAGGATGGCAGGTGTGCAGGGCTGGGAAGCTAGAGCAGGGTCTGTTGACATAATGAGGTCGTGACCACCCGACTCCCAAAGTTCTTTTAGGGATGAGAAAGAAATCGGCAGGTCTTGCTCTACAAGGAAATTCCTTTTCAGTTTGTTTTCTCGTACTTGCCTGGCTTGTGCCCTCCTTGCTGTTCAGTGGTTACTTAATTTAGGGACAACAAAGGATCTTTGCCCGGGACTATATTCCCAAACACTTCTGGAAAAGTGGTTCTGCAACTGGTATGAGGAGACGTGCATTAAACACTTAACAAAACAGAAATCCAGGGTGCATGTCAACAGCTAAGAACTTTGCTTGAGCACTCACAGATTTTCTTCTTCCCCTGTGAGTCCATAACACAGAGGAGCAGGATATCGCTGCCTTTCCTCCAATGCAAGGAAGTAAGAAGATGCCACAACCTGAAAGTCCTAGTGAGGCTACACAGGCTGGTTTCTGAGGAGACTTCCAATGGCTGTAGCCAGCTTCAAAATACAGGACATGTCCACTGGCCTTTTCCTAAGTCCTTTCCTCAGGGTAACACTCAGGCTCTTTCACCTCTCCTTGCCTTCGTGCAGGCTGCTTCCTCTGCCTAGGTCTCCCTCGTGTTCATCCCCATCGTCCCTGGGCCAATTCCCCCCCATAATTTGATACTCAGCTCAGGTATCACTCCATACCTGAAGGCCTCCCTGAGCAATCCTCAGCTCCAGCCTGGGGTAGAGATGGTCCCCTGGAGTTCTCAGAGTAATTTTTGATCACAGCCATCATACCATTTGGCATAATAAACAATATAACCTATGTACGTTAATCTATTCCTAATAGCAGGGTTCTAAATTTTAGTTGCACCTTAGAATGATATAAGGAGATTCTTTAAGTCCTGATACACTGTCTGCACTCCAGATGGATGAAATCAGCATCTCAGGGGGTGGGATCGAGGAGTCAGGATTTTTTGAAAGCTCCTCAGTTGATTTCAACATGTAGCCAAGGTTGAGAACAACTGGGTTAGACGGCAAAGTCCTAGAGGGTGGTGGCCGGTTTTTTGTATATCAACTCAGTGCCCAAGCCTGTATGATGCTAAAATTTTGTTAACTTAATGAATTAATACAATCCAAATTAGAATATTTTAGACTCTTATCAAGTGATCTTAAGGTTAGCAATTTCTTTTTTCTAGAATGCAAGCAGGTTAGGAAAAAATACAAATATCACATTTATTAAAATCATTAAATCTATTGATTTTACAACAATGATTTAGGAAAAGCGATTCTGTTTTTATTCATATATAATATTCTGAAGGCTCTTCTGACAGTATTCTGTACTATTTTTTATGTATGAATGATGATGAATTTGAAGAGTTGTGGATTTTTATGAATGCTTCTACAATGTTATAGCTTACAAGGTTTGTACATGGAAGGTCCAGGTACAGTGTTTCTCAATTCAGTGGTTTTTAGTATATTCACAAAGTCGTACAACCATAGAATATTTTCACCAACACCAAAAGAAACCTGTACCCATTAACAGTCATTACCCATCTATTTCCTACCATTCTCTCAGGCTAATGTCAACTGTAATTGCTCTCTTACTATCTCTGTGGATTAGCCATTTCTGAACCTTTCCTATCAATGGACTCATACAGTATATGGATCTTTGTTTCTGGCTTTTTTCACTTAGCATAGTGTTTTCAAAGTTCATCCATCTTGTAGAATGAATCAGTATTTCATCCCTTTTATGGCTGGATAGTATTCCATCATTTGGATATACCCCATTTTTTCTCCATTCATTGGCTGGTGGACATTAAATTATTTTCACTTTATGGCTATTATAAACAATGCTCTATGAACATTAGTGTGTAAGTTTTTTTGGGGGGACATGTTTTCAATTCTCTTGGGTGTAAACCCAGAAAAGGAATTTCTGGGTCTTGTGGTAACTCTTCTACCTGCATTTTAAAGAACAATTTCAGGTGATTCTAAGACTCACTAAAGTTGAGAAGCACTTTTCCAGGGCATCACTACTTCCTCAAAAGAACTGTATCTGCGATCTTAACTGCCAGTAAGTATTGACATTGTACCGGGAACAGGTAGAAAAGGACCCCCATAACATTCAATCAATTATGATTTATAAACATTTATAAATAACTACTAAGTTAGTATAACTAACTAATAATATCATATTGTTGCCTTTGTTTGACAAATTTAAATCCAGACATAGTGAAGGGCAAGATTTAAATAAACAAATAGCCAAATAAATAACCAGTCAATCTATTTTCTGCAACTGCAGCTGAATTTGCCTTAAGTTACTTTTCTCTGAGAACCAAGCGCTTACCTGCCTAGGCGCTCCTGAGGAACTAGATTCTGGCTTTCATAGGTGTAGTGGAAATGTGCTACTCATTTTGTCTGCCAAGCATTTTGAACACTTTTTCCTAAGTGTAGAGTTTTCCTCACTTGATAAGTCCTCATCTTCTCAAGGTGGAAGCCTAAAACGGACTTGCTTAAATGGGTTAAAATATACGTCTCTTGAACAAGAATGTGATTACTATCACAGGACTCTACCTTAGAAAATCCACTGATTCTGAACTGTAAAAAAAGCTTGCCCCCAATTTACTACTTCACTTTAGGGCCTTGAAAGATCTCTTTTGCAGAAACGTCCTCCTTTACATGGCTCAGTTTGACAAATTCTCTCTACCACTGAGAGCATAGAAATGTCACAGATGTAATCTCAGTCCTTTGTGATGACTAATTATAAAATATCCATCCACACAACAGCATGTTGATTTCTAAAGTACTCTCTGCAGAACACTCCCTGAACCGCGATCTCTTTGGCAAGTCCGTCAGGTGTATGGTTTAGGCTTATGTCCTAACCATCCTCTCTATCCCACTACCATTCTCAAATATATAAATGCACCCCAAGGCTTTAAAATACATTATCTAATAGCTTTATCTAAGCATCAGTGAGGGATGGAAAGCTTTAAGAGAAAAAATACAAAACTGTGATTTTTGAACTTTGTAGGTGCATGTTGTGTATTTAAGAACTTCCAATAAAAATATGTCCAACCATTATTTTGACAAATTCCTTCTCACACTTTTCTATGTAAAAAAACTCCTTATAGACTCCGGTGGGTAATCTGGAAGGCTTACGGGGAGACTGTTTGTGTGATGCTGAAGGTAAATTCCATGCGAGAACTTGTGGATGTATAGAAATCACGTGAAGCCTGATTCTCTCACCATCCACCCTTCCATCCTCACGTGGGCCACTGCACAGATCCAGCCTCAGGACACCAGGTTTTGAGTCTCTTAGAATCCTCAGAAATGAAATCCAGGAGGAGAGGGGTAACATTTCACCTGCTGTTCTGACATTTCGCCTTCATCTACCTCACGTTACGTTTGCTTTGGTACGTGGGAGTCCACAGAAAATGCCACAGATATCAGTCAACCCTTCCTAAAATTTACTGAAGCTGATTCCTACAATAGCTCTGGGGCCCATAGTGCATGCATATACCATATGGGTCTCCGAACACACTTTCAGATTGACAAACACCAGCCTAGAGTCTCACTACTGTCCATTTTTAAGGTGACTGCAAAAGGGAGAGACCTTGCTGTCCTATTTACTCATGAGGGCTGTTGAGAATTGTATTTTTAGGGTAGAAAATTTCCTGGAACATATGGTCTTGAAAACAAAAATAAAACAAATAAAAACCCACCAGGAAAGCGAATCAAAATTCAAGTATCCTACGAAAAAGAATTAACCCTATGTAAGATTTTTGAGTTCAACTGTTTATCCTCAACGACTTTGAGACAATGTGGCTACCTAAGACATGAATGGGCGAGCAGGGGCAGCTGAGCATCGTATCATTTCATTGGCATGAATTCCCCAAGGGCTCAGGTTTGATACTAACCAGGAAAAGGTCAGTTTTCTAGGAAGTCGTCCTGAAGTCTAAGTTCTTTTCCTAAGATTCACGGCCAACATCATGGAACTATACTCACAATGTTACTGCATCTCTCTCCAGTGAAATTTTAAACTCTACCAACGTACTAAAATCTATACATTTAGGAGCGTGTAATATGCCGGTTGTTCGGGTTGAAATCCACCTTAATCCTAGGCGTCCATCCAGGGTAAATTTGTCTACCACAAGGACTGGCTGAACACTGCAGCCTTTTAAGGGTTACTGTGATAGAGCAGTTTAATTACTTTGGTTACCTCCTGAGTTCTATCTCTGGGGATGGGTGTGTTTCAGACATGGAAGGGTGTTGAAGGGGAAACATTCCCATGAGCTCATACTGGACACAACTGGTTTTCAATGCTTAATGTAAACATCTAGCTGTATTCTCATTAGCAATTCCGCAAAGCAGAATAATGCCTCTTATTCTCATTTCCGCCTGTTCCTTGCTCTGAGCTTCCAGTCTGACTGTCGGCATTGTTCGGCTCCGACTCCCGCCCTGCTGTGCTCTGCACGCTCCCCGTCGCTGCCACCGTCCCCAGGCTCCCTGTTTGTGTGCCAAGCCTTCTCTCCCAGGCCCTCCTCTTAATCCTTTCTTCTGACCGGTTCTTCCTCCATGAGGACTGACAGTAACAATCCCCACTGAAGGCTTCCTGCACCCAGGAAGCCTTTGGGATAAAAGACTGGCTTGTTAGGATCAGCAACTCAAAAATAGTTGAAGAATGAACAATTAGCAACTATTTCTTTTGGTTTTGGACTCCTTAAGCTCTTCCTGGAATCATGTGATTGATTCACTTGTATCCTTTCTATGAGAAGCCCAAGTCTTCCTTAGTTCCTGCCACACGCTATTGCCATACATTTTTAATGAAAAGTGTTTAAAAGGTGTGGAACTACTATTTTAGGCTTTATTTTTAAGATGACTCATACCGAAACTATTTGTCAACTCGCTGACCTGGTTATCTTCCTTTGAGAAATCACACCCTTTTAAACAAGTCTGTCTAAATCATTTATTTATACGGTTGCTGATTACTGTTACAGGTTCTGATGCCATGACAACACTTTTTCATTTACAAAGGCTGGGGGGGGGGGGACACTCCAGCCCCCGCCTTCTCCCTACCTGCAGTCTCCCAGTGGGGCTTATGTCCCTCTCAATAAATGGCACTAAGGACAAAGTGAAGAAATTGGGCAAAAGATAGAATTATTTATATTTGAAACACTATAAATGGTACACATCTGTACATAAGCAGTTACCTGAATTGGTACTTAAAATTAGAAACAACTTCCCTTTTTTATTTTTCAAAACAGGAAATTGATATCATCCATGATTTCTAGGAAACGATATTAAAATTTACTTTTTAAAAAAGTAAACCCCTCAATTCTGAGCTTGCTCTTTTAATTCAATTGAGGGTGCTTCCATTCCAGAGGAACTCCTGACACAGTATTTGAGAACGAGAAGGCTGAAGCAGGAAAAAGGATAGAAGAACGATATTGGGACACTTTAAGTCTTATCTTGGGTACTGAAATCAGGAGAATGAAGAGTAACATAGAAAAGCCCTCATGGAAAAGTGTGTGCCAGCTGACACTCCTCTGCCCTCCAGCAGCTCCCCCATTAAAGACACACTAGTGTTTCTAGAAATATGCATCTAAAAACGAATGTTAAAGACACTTTGGCTAAGTCAGCTGCATTGCATTTAGCACCACACAGCGGGAATATGTGTCAGCCAAACTCCCAGTTGAGATGTTTGTTTATGGGTTCAGGCAAGATTGGGACAGAATCAGATAGGACGACCTTCTCCAGGGAGCTGAGAAACTGCAGGTTAGGAAGGCGAAGGCGGAGAGGCAAGAGTGTGGTCAGAATCGCCTCTAAGCATCAAAGGTGAGCTTTTCCAGTTGCAAGACTCTTCAGCAGTAGTTTTCCATTCTCTGTGGCACCGACAGCTGCCTAACGCCACCACGGTGCTCTTAGTCAGGTGAAAGTGAGCCAAAACACCCGTATGAGTTCCTCTGGGCCTCCTTTGGCAGGTGGAGATGGCATCTTACAGGTTCTTCTCATGCACAGGAAGAAGTACTTATAAGAATTAGCACTTCTTTTGGTCCCAACAGGGACATGTATGTATTGTGAACATGGAGAAGTACTCTGGAGTCTGTTCTTGAAAACATATATGCTTTTAAACTGTTAGGTAAATGTGAGAGCATTTATTACAAACGGTGACGAGGATAAAGTGACAACGGCAGCAGGGCTACTAATGTTGACATTACTGAGGGTCGGCTGTGTCAGGCACTATTTTAAGCGCTTTACCTATATCATCTAATTTAATCCTCACAATAACCCTAGTGAGGCAGGTTCTACAATCATCCCATTTTACAGATAATCGTGATACTGGATTTTGTGAAATTCTCTCCCCAAGGTTGCTGTTAAAGCTCAGCACAGAACAAGGCACAGGGATGTCTGCTGGGGTTTATTGTCATTTTATTTCTTGCTCTGCTTTATTAGTTAGCAGGTGCTTATATAAAATGGACTGTGTGGCAAGTATTGATCTAAGAATTTTATAAGCATTAACTGACTTAATCTTCACGACAACCCTGTGGGCTAGATTCATTTATTCTCATCAGTGTGAAGTCGTGAAAGTTGAGACGAGTCAAGCAGCCTACCCAAGGTCGCCTGTCCACCAAGCTGGTGGAGCAGGTTTCTAACTCAGACAGTCTTTCTTGGCTGATGAGAGGGTGAAATGTCTTATACAAACAGCTGATGCTCAAGAATTTCCTAAATACTTAGCCAACTTAACCAATTTTCTTGGGTGAGGAGGGTTGTGCATGGAGTGTGTGGGTAGCTTGAAGAAGAGATGGAGAGAAGGAAAGCATTTATCCCATCTCTCTCTCTCTACTTTTCAGACCTCCTTATTATTGGTATGGGAGCTCGCATCTCCTCTTACAGCCGTTACCACCTAGTAAACCAGTGGTAACTGATGATTGATCGTTGGGAGATTAAACTATCCAAATGTGAATGCACAAAGTCAATTTCATGCTAACAGCTAAATTTAACAGCTCTGATTTTATCTTACTTAATAATTTTTATGCTTCACATTCAGCAACACAATAAACTACAATATATGCTACATTTCTACTCAACTACCCAAGCACACATTTCTACATAACTCTTTAGACAATCCCATACGCTTCAAATAAACGAACCTGGTAACAACCACCTCCTGAGGAGGAACTGCCTCCAGTCCGACACCAGCAGTGCCCTTGACTCCCATTCAAGGAGAGGAAAGTAACATTGGCTGATGAGGTTTTGAACATTTGGAAAGCCTTTGGTTGACAGGCCTGGTCTCATTAATAAAAGAACCTGAAACTATCTAAGGTAGAAAGAAGGTGGAGTCTGGTGCCTTGAGAAGAAAAAGAAAGTAAGCCTAAGGGGAAGAAGTTGGTTTATCCAGAACAGAGAGGGTAGGTTTTGGGGGTACTTCAGATGGCAGGGACAATACTCTACTTCTACCCAGGTCCTTTGGGTGATAAGACCTCCAGTAGGCAGGTGTGCAGAGGGGGGTTGAACCCTGAGTACTCTACATGGACCAGGAGCTCCTACAAATCTTCTGTTAAGGCTTAACACCGAACACAGAGCCACAGGTCTTTGAATGGGTCCACAGGTAGGCATGGAGCATAGGGGGTGGAGCCACAATGAACGAGGAAAAGGTGCCTCCCAGCTTTTGGGTAGTAAAATCCCTGGGGTGTCTGTGCAAACTCCAGGGCAGAGATAGGACCATTCTTCCTACCCAATGACTGAGACCGAATTTATTGCTAACAGTAACAACAGGGATCTGAGTCAGATTTGATGTGATTTTTTAAAAAAAGCGATGTGACATTTCTGTCTGTTGGATATCATGGAGCAAGGTGTGGAGGAATATTGTACATTTTCCTATCTTTTGACTGGTATTTATTGTATAAGTTTTAATCTCAAGTTTTAACATGGTTTGGTAATGATTATAATGGTAGTAATAATAACAAGCCAATTTCTAATGCCCTCTACTAGGAACTCAAATTGTGAGTGCTTATAGATCCAAGATAAGACGGCTGACACACAGGGGTATGGTAGAACGTAACAGCTGTTCACCCAAATCCATGCATTCCTCTTCTTGCAGGAGACACAGCTAGACTACCTTTCCCTGCATTCCTTGAAGTCAGTGTGGCCTTGTGATTGATTTCTAGCCAATGGAACCTGAGCCGAAGTAAGAGGCACCTCTTCCAGATGCAGGAGTCCCCCATCCTCCTGCACCCACAGTTTCCCTTTCCGTGGTTTGAGTTACCCGCGGTTAACTGTGGTCAGGGAGCAGACCATCGTCCTTCTGACATATCATCAGAAGGTCAGTAATAGCCTGACTGTGTCACAGAACCGACACGATTCACCTCACCTCACCTCCCGTAAACACTTTATCATCTTGTGCCATCACAAATGTGAGGACAGTACAATATTTTGAGGGAGATAGACTGCATTCCTGTAACTTTTATTATAGGAGATTGTTATAACTGTTCTTTTTTATTATCATTCACTGCTGTTAATCTCTTTCTGTGCCTGATTCATTCAACTTTATCATAGATATGTACATATAAGAAAAAAACATACATATATAGGGTTGCCACTATCTGTGCTTTCAGGCAGCCACTGGGGTCTTGGAACATATCCCCTGTGGATAAGAGGGGACTGCTGTCCTGACCATGGTAAACCTCCCAGCCATACACCTCCATGATCTTGCCCCTCTGGCTGACTGGAATAGAGAGGATCCCCAAGTAACCTGGGAACCTATGTGCTGAAAATGTCAGAGGCTCCATCAGTCTGAGTGACACTGAGTAACAGTGAATGAGCCGAGCCTGCCCAGCAATAAGAACACTCATAACAGAGTGTTATTTGAATGAGCAAAACTTAAACTTTGTCTTAAGACACTGAAGTTCTGGGGTCTATCTGTTACAACAGCTCGCATTATCCTAACTAACACAATTAGAGTGGCTAAAACAACTACGAAAACTAGCTCCTTCTCACCTACAATCGCCACACAGTCTTGCCCTTTGCAAAGAACATCTTTCAAATTGTAGAAAAGACATGAGAAAATAGTCTAAGCTTAAAATCCAGTGTAAAGTTAATACTCAGGCTATCTATAAATGTGTTTTTGTTTGCCACAGAGCATTCTATTTTATTTGAATTAGTGGCCAACGTTTATAAATGAGGACATTACACACAAAAGTCTGGATTCTCATCTTCTGAAAAACTGGATAATCTGGCCAACTTGGGCTTTATTCTCTCTTTAATGTAAGTCATATACCCTTTAGACCATGTGATTTGTGCTATCTTCCCATTTCTACATTACTTACATGGCCTTTGAATGCAGTTGAATTTGCCTACTGGATTATAGTAAATAACTGGGGATTAAAAAACTATGTGATACCAACTAGACTGTAATTACAACGAGAAATTAACTTTAACTATTTCTGTTATGCCCTTGGCTGCTTCTGATGGAAATTTCAGAAACAACCATGTAAATTCCATTGCTGCATTTGCTGATCTCATATTGTTGATGGGTTTT
This sequence comes from Phataginus tricuspis, assembly GCA_029783875.1. Lineage (NCBI taxonomy): Eukaryota > Metazoa > Chordata > Mammalia > Pholidota > Manidae > Phataginus > Phataginus tricuspis. The sequence goes on from JAQQAC010025234.1 coordinate 8,523,169, forward strand.
CTCTCTCACTATATCTCTGAATATTCCCTATATGAAATCCAACATGATATCATTTCAGAATTAACTCATTAGAAAATAATTAGTAACATCCCCTTCCCCCAGTACAATAATAGCTATTTATCTGATCATTTTCCCTGTTGTCTTTGGTTGTTAGGAAGATCAAAGCTCCATTTCTACTTCAACTATACAGTAAGGGAAGTTATGACTTCAACATACATATTCTATTATTTTTCTTTCTATTGCTATTTTATTTCAATATATATGTTCTCCATTATGGCTATTTGTGTACTTAGAAAATTCAGCTATTTCATACATATGTTTCTTATAGGCCAGCTCAATTTTTTTGTGAAGTTATAGAGTATAAATAAATAAGTATGGTTAAATTAAACATTACAGTTAATGTTTAAAAACAGCATCAAATTATATCAAAAGAATATAAAAGTTTAATGTTCATAAAACACCAGGCTCTATTCGTTTGAGATACGAGTTTTTTATTTTGTTTCTTCCCTCTTGAAAATAGGGTCAATTTATAAAAATTACAAACAAACAACTGCCTGGTATCTTTTCTGGATGATTTGTTCTAAACTAGAGGGACATGCTTCATTCACTATTGTTTTGTTTGTTTTTCTGAATTTACATTAAATAGCAGCTCTCACATAAAGATATATTCCTTCTTTTACTTGTCCATTCATTCAACAAGGTGTTTACTAAACACCTACTTCATGTCAGGAGCTATGTGTTCATAAAGCCAAATCCCAGAACTTGGGAGACTCAACTCAGAGAGTGGGACAAAGGCTTAAAGAAAGATCCACAGAATATGCACTAGTGGGAGACATGCTTTCTGCCTGAGCAGGAGAGGCCTGTCCCGTGGCAGAGCTGCGCCCCAGTCTTGATAGGTAAGCGGGAGGTGAAGCAGGAGGTAAGGGGTAAGGGCCCACCTCGCAAAGGGATGCCTGAACCCACAGGAATCCTTAGTGGATCCAAAATCCTCCAGTCAGCACCATTGTTGGGTGTCAACTGGCAGGAGGAGCTGCGGGACAGTATCAGGAGATGAAACTGTCAGAGAAGAAGCAGTACGGATCTGGTCAAGGTCGTCTTGTAGACAGTGAGCAGCCATCGAGAGATTTCAGTAAGAGACTTACATAGTTGAATCTGTAGTCTGTGGAACAAACTCTAGAACCAGTGTGATTTCTTCCTCATGATTCATTGATTTAATGTGGTACTTAGGCCCTTTCTCAGAAAGAGTTCAGCATAGCTTGAAAAGGTACATATATTCAGGTAGAAGTCACTAAAATAAGAACTTGAAAGATGTGGTTAAGGGAGTTTAAGCACGGGGAGGTAAGATGGGACGAGTGAGAAGGCTGGTTCACATATTCCATGCCCAGACATTCTACATGAACACCTGCTAGAGGTGAGGCACAGAGAGCTTAACTCTAGACTTCCTGGCAATCAAATGAACAGTTTATAGAAACACAGAATCCATGGAGTAAAAACAAGCACAGGGCTCTGTAGCAGTGCTGATATTTCTGGTACAGAAATGTATACTCTCTGATATAGTAATAAATATCCTCAGTAATAATCTGACGGCACAGTAATAATCTTCATAGGACAGTTTTCTCATAAAATCTTTCCAAACTAAGTCATTAAAATCATGTCAAACCACCCCCATCCAATCAAAGCATTTACTAAACGTAATAAAATGTATTAAATTCTAGGGCAACTTGATACAGTCTAGGAATGTGGCTCTCTGCTGACCTCACTTAATTCAGGAAGGATTTTAGGGTATCCATCTGAAAGGAAAAAAAAGGGACTATGTTTCAGGTATTCCTCTGTGATCTGCTTCTTTTGATCCAAGCTTTTATACTGAGCCCCAGGCAACACTCCCAGTGAGCCCTGGAGTGCTGTTGAGCACAGAGCTCTCTGGCCCAAATGGTCAGCTGGGCTGAGGCTAGAACTAGTGTCCTCTTCTGGAAAATGGGGGTCCTAAAATGATACTGCATTGAACATTGATCCATTTGCTTATTGACTAATTCACTCTTTCGACAAACACTTGGGAACCTCCTGTGTGGCAGACAATATGAGTTGGATTCAAGCTCTCCTCTCAAGAAGCTTCCAGTGTAATGGTAGGTGACGACAAAGAAACAGATAAATTACAAGGAGAGTTCTACAAAAGGCTCAAAAAGACGTCCTCCAGGGGAAGGAACGAGCTGAGGAAGTACTGACAGGACACAAGATGCTTCTCAGAAGGTAATTTTGAGTCTTTAATCAATGAACTTACTAGTAGCCCCTAGAAAATGCACCACTAGCTAAAATGAAGTACTTGATGCTGTAAGATTAACTTCAACGTCACAAAACGTGTGGAACCATTTTGCTGAAACAACTCATTTTAGAATAACTTAAATTTTTCAAGCTTAGTGTGGGCTGGGTACTCAGCTGTCTGCTTCCTAGGCATTACTGCACTTGACAAGCTATGTGCCCCCCCAAACACCCTATTAGGCTAAGTAATGTTGGTATTCATTCCACAGCGAAAGGAACAGACTTTTAGAAACCTTTGTCGGTACGTGCAGGTGAGGTAACAGGACTGAGTTTCAAGCCAGAATCCTAGCTCTGCATGACTATCCTTCTCCTTGGTGAGAATTAGGTAGCAGGGTCAGTGACCTTTTAAAATCCCCTCTTGATGCATAACAACAGCTAATCTTTCTATTGCTTATATGGAAGGGTTGATTCCCACTCATCTTAAAATGATTTGAATTATTAAGAAAAAAAAGGAGTAAAGGTTTGATTTCTATTAGATTCTTTTAGTCACAATGTAGGGTAAGTTCTTTGTGAGCATTATCAGCTGGAGGTTTATGTAGATTAATGCAGCTCAGAAGCAAAGGGGAAAAATGCTGTGAATTATCCCACATTATCCCCGTCTGATTTTTCGACACATTGGTAGATTATAACGATGATCTGTACTGGAATGTTTGGGCCTCTAATATCTGTATATTCCTTTGATTAAATGTGTGAGAAGTCCAAGCTTCTCAAGCATGAAATGGAAATAAGTGTTTGAAGAAACATATATTGAGCTAATGGATGTTTACAAAAAAGGGAAAAGGTTACCCCATGTGTCCATTTACGTGGCTAAACAAAGATCAGACAAATACGTGGTTCTGGAGTAGTCGGGGTGGCAGGAATTGTTGTTGGGTGATCGTTTAGCTTAAACTCAGTCATCATCTATAGAAAATGCGAAACAGAACTCAGATCTGGCCAGAGAGGGAAAAATGAGCCCCCTAGGTGTCAGGCAGAAACAAGGCTTGTGTGATATGACCCACCAAGCTCATGCCTTGGGCCCCTGTCCATCAATCTGCCCTCCTTGGTAGATCCCACTGCTAAGATAAGTGGTTCCCAGAGCAATTAATGTGCCTTGGCTTTTGGGGCAAAAAAAAAAAATATATATATATATATATATATATTTAATGAGATCCTAGTAGAGCTCCAAAGTTTCATTTTGATGATTACTTCATCAGTGTGCCAAAATTATTTAGCCGCACCTTACTGGGCAGGAAATGTGTAAGGTCTCGCAGTCAGAGATCTCTGGCCCTAGGTTCTGAGCAGCCTGCTGGTGTGAAGTGGAGCCCAGACAGACCCTCTGCCCTGTGGAGCTCACGGAGAAGTCTGGCAGCAGCGCTCACCGAGGTGATCCAATAGCCTCTGTTACTCTCTGATTTTTACCTTCTCCAGATCAAGCACGCAGGAGATGAGCATGGAACAACCACATAAAAGGTTAAAATGAAGGGCCGAAAAAATCATCCAGTCCAGATAATCCAACCCAAGAAGGTGTCATGCAGAGAGGGGTTGGCTCTGATATAATCAACTAATGCAATCGAAATAGCTGAGACTTTTCCCATATGTAACTAGTCAGTACCAACTGGTTCTGTTCATAAACAATCATTGAGGAATTTTCCACTTAGATCAACAAGTCTGGCTCTGAAAGAATAGTCCACAGGGCAGGAATTTCTCCATTCCTCATTGGCTCCAGTTAGAACTCTATGAGCTCTTACTAGCAAATTCTGTCGGGCTGATAAACCGCCATGAGACCTATAGAATACAACTAGGCTGAAAGGTCATACAAATTAATGCATTGACACAACTGGCATATGTGTGTGGCATGTATATTCAGCAAAACTTCTGATTTAAAAGTGAACTCAGACTCACAAAATAGGGATCCTAGAGTCAGAATATCTACATTTGAATCTTTGCCCCATTCCAGCTGTTTGCTGTGAACGGGCATCTTACTGTCTTTGACTCTCACTTTCTTCACCTGGTAGAGGAGGAGTAATATCAGCCTCACAGGACTGTTGCAAAAAATAAATGACATAATGTGGGTGGGAACATTAGGAAACTGTAAACTGTTATATGACTCTAAGATGTTATGAGTTATGGTCACTTTACCATAGGATTAGTCATGGCAAGCTTCGGGAATGAAGTGATACTTCTAGAGCATATTCACGTATGGGATTTAGAGGGCAAGACGGAAGATTATTTCCATTTTGGGCAGCGTTTGAACAATCATGTCCTGTGTGCCACAGCCCCAGCCTGCTGTGCTCTGACTCAGACCTGGATATGTGTTTCCGAGGCAGGAACATGAGGATAGGTGGGCTGGCCCCCAACAGCACGATGCTGGTCAGGAACCGTAATTCTGGGGCAAACAGAGGGTCTAGGCTGAAAGTGGTTTGGATTTTATCAGACAGTGTAGTGCTTCTCAGGCATTAGCCATCGTCACAATCACCCAGAGGCCTTTAAAATTATTTTGCTGGATCCCACTCCTAGAGTTTCTGACCCAGGAGATATGGGATGAAGCCACAAAATCTGCATTTCAGACATGTCCCAGGTGACTCTACTGCTTCTGGTCCAGAGGCCACACTTTAAGAACATCTTGTATAATATAAGAGTTAGCTTCTCAGTTGTAAATCACCAAATCTGATTCTAACTAACTTAAAGAAAAAGGGTCTTTTCTTCAAGTTAATTAGGATTGCTGGATGGTTCTTAAAATGGACAGGAGTCAGACTCAGAAATAGACAGGAGCTAGACTAGTTTGATCTGGCGGCGCGAACACCTTTGCCTTGACGCCTGAGTGTCACGGGTAGGATACACCAGTTCCAAGTGGTTTTCTTCTCCAGCTGCACCTAAATTAATATTCAGAGTCCAGTTGGCTTAGCGCACATGCCCACTTCCCAGCTAGCAGCTGATCGGGTAAGACTGTGCATGGTGGGAGAGACACAGCCGAGAAGGAAATCAATCACCTCTGTTGCCGGAGGTGAGTGAGCTGATGGATGCATGGGCGGACAAGAAGAGCCACAGCAGTGTCCGTGTCCTCTCCCGCAGCAGGGAAAGACCAGTTAGCCGAGGGCTTGGAATTCTGGGGGAGAGGAGTCTGTACTTCATCTAAATTGGGGCTCCTGTAGATTTCTAACTTAGAAAGTAAACTACCAGTTGATAGCTTCCTTGGCGAAAGAAAGAAAGAAGTTAAATCACCTCTTCGGGAAAACCCTGTCAAGGGTACCCATGGAGGGCCCTCCCATGTCCTTTGTTTCTGGTCTGAGCTTCAGGACCATTGGTTACAGGTCTGAGTGTGTCCTCAGGACTATAAGGTGCGAGCTTCTGATTCCAAAGACACACTCATCTATCCCACAGCTTGAGGCATGCTGTACAGTTCACTGGAAGGCTTGCTTCTTCTGGACATTTTTAACTTCTCAGTTTATCACACACAAAATATTTTGAGCATAAAGGACAGTGCAGAGAATAACATAACACTCAAGTGTCTACACCCAGTTACCCAGATGAGAAACAATCCCATCAAACGTTACAGAACTTTTGGTCAGGCCTTGCGGGCAGCTGGACCGAGAGATGGGCTAGCTATTGGAATCGAGGAGTGGGTGTGGAGAGGCAAGGAGGCAAACCACACTGCTACGGATCATCAGACCATCATGACGAGTGGATGGACAGGGTGAGAATTTACACCCCCCAAATGCTAAAAACAGGCAAGCAATAGATTCAACAATTTGGAAGGCATCAGTTTTAAAAGGATTTTTTTCCTTAAGATGCCTAGTCCTGACTCAAACTGCCTGAACGTGAACAATGATCTCTGAGTGATTATAAACATTCATTTATTTGTTTAATGCCCTGTAGGTCTCTAAATGGATAAGTAATCATGGGGGAGGGGACGATAAAAATGCCCAGGGCAGGGATCCCTGTGCGTGGTGCCCATGTGAACATTGGGAGGGGCAGCCCTTTGTAATCTTTCAAAAGTATAAACTGTGACTAGGCCAACTAAAGTGAATGGGATGAAATTTTAATCTTCAAAATGCTAGCAGTGACAACTCACAGCGACATGCTTAGGCCCCTGTCGCCTCCCCGTTTCATAGCTGTCAGTTTAATTATACAATAATGTAATTCAACTATTGGATTCTAGGCAAGTGTACTCTGAATCAAAGGAAGCAAGACCTTAGGTCGTTACTTTTTATGTTAACACCATAGTTTCCTTTAGATGTTCTTCTGACTTCTTCTGAAGTAAGGATTTCCCACACCTGTATTTTCTTTCTCTGCTATTTTTTCCTTCTATTTCCATTCTAAGAGATCATTACCTTTTCCCTTCCATGTTATACCTTGAAAGTATCAATTTCAGATTAAAGTAGTGCCTTGTGTAACTGGCATTTTTAAAGAATAAAATCTCATAAAGTCACTTTCCCAGAGATTTAAAATAGACTCCTATAACTACCAAAGTAACTTTATTTTTTAATTCAGCCACTTTGATAATTCATTTCAATGAAATCGGTACCAGGCATTGAGACAGACACTGAGGGGTGTAAAGAGAAACAGACTCGCTCTCTGTCCTCCAGGAGCTCAGAGTCTTAGGGAAGAGCTAAGCCACATCAGTTCATTCTAATGAGGGTCATAGGGTGACAGGTGCCGTGGAGAGCTATGGAGAAGTGCTGCGAAAATATCAAGGAAGGAGGGATGGCTTCTGGCTTGATGGGCAGGGACAACTTCCCAGAAGGAAAACACCTGCTGGAGAATGGGAAGAATCTGGCAAACACGGTGGTGGGGATGAATATTCCAGGTGGAGAGAAACTGTGAGCAAAGCCCCAGTGGTGAGAATGAATGGGTGTATTTGGGGGTCACATATGTGTGATAGAGAGGAGGCAAGAAAGGGGATCAGTCCCTCATTTTCAGTGTGATAAAGGCCAGGGTCCAGAGGTTGGCCTTTATTCTGGGTTAATGGGCAACTATGGTCTTAGATGAGGCTTTAGAACAGGGTGGATGACATGATTGGAGTAAAATTCAATTCATTTCAGCAAAATGTATTGAATAGTTGCAGTGTGCCCGGCCCTGTACTTGGTGAAGTGGATACAGAAACACACTCGTGATGTGGTTCTCCGTAACTTTTGAGTCTAGTGGGAGACAGATGTACAAACAGATAATGTCAATTAAAAAACAGATGTATGTACAGGAGGCTATGGGAACCCAGAGAAGGTACTCTTGGGGCTAAGGGAGAAGTTGATTCCTGATAAGAATCTTGGGAGAAAAGTAAGAATTATTTGGATAAGCGAGTGGAGGGTGGTCCAGACCAAGAGAACAGAGAGCGAAGTCACAGATGCGTAAAGACGCTGGATGCGTAAAGGAAGACAGCAGTTCCGTTCTCCTAGCCTGTTCAGCTCAGTGTGAGGCAGAGAGAGGGGAGGAAGCAAGAAGGGGTGGATGAGGGGCAGCGATGATGGTTTGGAAGCCTCACTCAGGGTGGGGCAGGGGAACCAGGAGGCTGCCCTGGTGGTCAGATCCTGTAACAGCAGTGTTACATTCAGGAGGCACCCCCCCAGACAGGAATTCCAAACAATACACATGATTCACACGCACACAAGGGGATTCGAGTACGTACATTGCAACAACTCTCCCTAATACTCTGCCGCTTCCTAACTTAAACAGCCCCAGAACCCCCTCGACCCTTCCAGTCGCCTATCCCAGAAGGACCCTCACCCCATCTACAGGGTTCCATCCCACCATCTAGGTCCCTTAATCCCCATTCTGTTTTTTTTGCCACTCCAGTAGATTTCATTCTCCCTGTGAGTGTTAATCATTGGCTCTGTTTGGTTATCTGCCCTCAACCCAAATCTTTACACATGGATTTTATCCTTTCTCTCCTCTGCAAACAGGGCTTGATGGTGGTATAAGAGCAAGTGGACTACATTGTGATTTTGGATGGGGGTGCTGGGGGGGGCTGTGAACTCAAATATGTTAATAATTCGGGGCCGTAGACATAAGATAGGAGATGATCAAAAAACCTAGGGATGTGGCAGTATAATAGCAGAGAAGGCACAGAAGTGAGATAACTTGGAGAAACAAACTCAGAGCTTGGCAGCTAACTAAATGTGGGCTGGAGACAGAGAAAGCTAGGATTTTAATACTGCTTTGAAGCTCGGAACTAGATTAAATATCAGCAGTGTGATATTATTCCCCATGGCTGCGGGCCACAAACAGAGGGGCATATTTAAGAGATGGAAATAGAAGATAGCAAGTTTGACTTGGTATATGCGGAGCCTGGAGTGTCAGCAAGATATTCAGATCATCTTTAACAAGCACAGCGCTTTTAATTTCCTTGCAGTATGCTAGCCCTCTCCAAACCTGGGACTCATGGTCACATACCATCAGAAAACGACGTGCTATGACCTTTCCTTACAGCTGATTATACACGGATAAGTCCTGCAGTTAATAAGCCGTCTTAATTTAACTCATTTGTAAAGTACCTCCCATTTTCTTTCTTTTCCTTTGTGTGTGTGTGTGTTGAGAGGGAGGGGGTTTGTCAGAATACCTATTAACATCATTTCGAATGTTTTTCCAAGGAACAGTGTTTTAAGAAATGCTCATTACAGCACTTTAGAGTTGTAATCAGGGGATGATTAAGATAAAAAGAATTTAGTGGGGTGGAGGAGGTTGTTTATTTGCATAAAAGTGAGAGTTGAAGCATTATGAGCTGATGAATCAGAGTGACTAGGAAGAGAAAGGAGATTGGAGGCAGAACCTTTATGAACACCGTTTGATATCTCAAATGACATGGAAAGAATATAATTTGGAGAGGCAGCAAGTGACAGCAAATTTGTGATAGCAAAAGCATGGGTTTCAAAAACTGCCATGTTTGACAAGTGATCTGATCTCTAAGACTCAGTTTTCTTATCTGGAAAGCAATGCCCACCTTGTTGGGTTATACTGAGATTTAACACAGATAATAAATGAAACACCTACCATGTAGTAGATGCATAATCCACTCTCAATAAGCACTATACTATTATTGCTCTTATTTTCCTTTAGATATTCTTGACAAATTGAGGCAAAACTTTGATGATTTCATGCTGTATTAAAACCTGAACGTTGAACAATTACACAGAAGTTCCAGTCATTGGTATCAATACCCTAATATAGGGAAGCAATCCCAGTTCAGACAAGCCTGGGGCAGGACCAGTGTGATACAAGAATAGAAGTCACAGATGCTGTGCAATGCAAGAAGACACCGCAGGAATTTCCCTAAGGTACTGGGACTGTTTTCATCAGTTTTCACGCAGAACTGCTAGAAGCTAATAACCGAACCTTAGTGAATAATCTGCTCTCCTTAAAAAATTCTGAGCTAAAAATTCCCTAGGCATATGGCTGAAAGTATCCATATGATATGAGGAGATATCCTTTGACAATAGTAGTTATTTGGTACCCCCAGGGGCAGGCTGAAGGAGACACATCTGCAACACAGTACTGAGCTAATGAGGCCAACGTCTGTCTGACTGTCACTGTGCCGCAGAAGCAGGCCTTAGTCATTGTCACTATTGGTCAGTTGACCACAATCGGTCAAAGGAGATCCCTAAATTTAGAGTCTAAAGCTCTACGAATTGCTACGGTGGATTAGCTTTTCTCCGCCCCAACACAAAAATGAGGCAACTACCAGGATATTACCCAGATCAGCTCATTGCAAACCCAGAAGGGATGGGGACCAGGATTTATTCTTTTGCAGTCTTTTCTGTAGGACTTCTAAACTGCAGCCTTTTGGATTTCAGATAAGTCTGAGGACTCTGTTGTTCAAGTTGGCCATTTAACGTAGCTGGTCAGCGTCCTTAATCAAGAAGTCATCCTTTGGTTCCCCAGGCATAGATGGTGGAGATCACTAAAAGGGTGGTGAGAAACCTCTGAGGAAATGCTTAAGGCATCAGGCCTGTGCAGACCCTTGGGACAAGACAGGGACAGGCCACCCACTAATTTATGTGCATGAATACAAGGGTATTATGCCAGGAGATGCTCATTAGTTGTTCCCTGGGTGAAGAAAGGCTGAAGTATAAATGAAATTTACCCTAGATATTCATACGGTCTCTCTCAGGGCAGTACTTGCAGGAGAAAGTGGACATTTTTGTATCTGTTTGTTTATATGGCCACTTGCCTAAAAATCACAGGACTGGGGCAGGATGAATATAAATAAAACAACAAGCTCTAAACACAGTTCAGCAGCAGCTGAATCTAGCCTCGCCAAGAAGTCCAGAAGCTCAGGTCCTGCCCTAAGCATAAAGGAAACAGAACCCCTGGGCAGTTTTAAGTTGTCCAGGCAATTCTTCTGTAGGGTCTTCTCTTCTTCCCCAGAGGTAGGTGGCCCATTCTGCTGTCTTCAGGCTGATTTCAGACCTAGTTGTATTTGTTGTATTTTCACATTCTGTATGATTTGGGGAGGAGGTTTGTCCCTTGCCTTCATACACCAACATCTTTTTTCCCGTCTCCTGGTAATTCTTGATATACTAAAGTTTAAACGGCGCTGATCTACGTCTTTATTTGAGGTGTCTGTAATTTCCACTTCCATGCCCTCACTAAACTAGCCTGGCTTCCTTGTCTTTCTACCCTCAGCTTCCAGTTCTCTGATCCTGATGGCCCCTGAGGAGACCATCTGGGTTATACAGAGGACCTCACTTCTGTAATTTTTATCATCACCTTAAATCACAATTCTGTTTACGGGAAGCAACTCTGTAGAGGTAGTAAAAATACTGATTCTTACTTAGCCTGTGATTTTGTTTGCAGCAGAAAGACCATAGTTAGAACCACTGAAACATTTATGTTCATTTCTGAGATAACAGAAATAAATTAAGGGATGAAAAAAGGGGGGAAACACTTACATGGGCTGCAAGTTGCTCCTGGTAAGCTTTCACTTCAGCTTGTAATTTCTCGATGCACTGGAAAGGAGAAAAGTTTACAAAGTGTGTGACCCTTCCTTTTACATATTGAAAGTAAAATCTAAAATTTCCAGATATAAATATGTACCAGTTCTCAAATCTTATGAATGGCAGCATTCCCTCAGTTAGATGTTTTGAAAATCGTCATTAAAGAAATCACTGTTCCCATCCCTATCTCTCTTCCATTTCACGGAAAAGCCCAAAACAACAAAATACACAAAAATGTTAAGAATTAGAAAATAATTGGGAAAAATGTTTGCTTAACATACTGCAAATAATGCAAATGCACCTTGTATCATATGTACATATATGTGGGACTAAATGCTTTGTATCCACCTTTGCAATATACACATATACACACACACC
>JAQQAC010025234.1:8534778-8567970 GCA_029783875.1 Phataginus tricuspis
ACTAAAACATTTGTAGTCAATACCACTTACAAAATAACTAGAAAATTCAGCTCATATGATTCAAAAGGATACATAGCAAGCAAGCTTTTAAAATATTGCTGACAGAGTTAATTTTTATATGTGAATATTCACCAGGGAATACAATTACATTTAGCAAATACAAATATTGGTTTTACCATCTGACCATAAATATGGACTTCCAACCCAGCCAGAAATTACTACGGAATTGTCAGTTCATAAAAATTTAGCTAACTTCTAGAATGAAGATTAATTATCTTCTTTGCCATACCTGGTCTTTTGCAAGAACCATTTTTTCATACGATTCCCTACTGTCTTCTTTACGGTTCAGAGCCTCTAGTTTTTCCTCCAGCAAGAAAACTCGCTCAAGCAGTTTCGATTTTGTTTCTTCAGAGGCTGCAAGCTAAAGACATTTTCTTGTAAGGATATTTAAGTATAGTGGTTTTCTTTTATTTTTTAAAGCTCCTTTTAAAAGTCCAATGCCTTCCAGCAATATCTATTATATATGAAAATGGCTTCTGGGACATTTAGAGATAACAAATGATTAGTATAGAGAGATAAGGAAATCATTTTGATTTTACTTATTTTTAATAATAAAGATCTTTCTGGGCAAGTTACACATAGTTACAACAAGCAGAGGGATATCTAGTGCCATAATCTCAACTCTCATCTTTATTATGTTTCAAGATTGACTTTATTGGTACAGCGGAAGCTGATGTGGGTGTAAGTAGTTTACATATGTGGTTTACTTAACTCTTGGGGGTCTACAGCTCTTTAAGAAGAGTAGGCATTCTGATTCCCTTGAATGTTCAGTATATAAGCTGCTCAAGAAAAATGCATGAATTTCAAGTTTAAGTTTGAATAAGGCAGATGTGTGCTAAACTGTAACCAAGAAATGTCTAGAAGTGACTATCTTTGCTTTACTGTTTGTAGATCCCTCTTGAGGAAAGAGGTAGTTTGATAGTCCCTAGTCCCTTAATTTCTTTGGAGAGCCCAAAGGAAAGCTTTTCCTTTCATCCAGGCAGCTTATTATGCTTTTTCTGTATAACTCAGCAATATTTCTGAAAGAGTTCCTGGAAAGGGACACACAACCTTGTATTCATTCCAATTCCCAGTGTATCCTCTGAGGCATGGATTGTTTCTAAGTATCTCTTTGGTATCACTCCAGGTGTTATTGGGAAGCCTACTGTCTCATCCTGAAAAGTATAGCAAGTTTTTAAAGACAGTTTGTCAACTGCAAAAGCATGAAGAGGTTGGTCTGTCATGGAAACAAGGTGGGCACATCAAATACACTGGCATCCATCCTTCCATCCACACCATCCTTCACTTAAGAAATATTTGTGTGGTTGCCGCTCTCCACAGCCAGTGTGTTATATGCTGAGGATTACGAAGGTGCAGTGGGAAGGCAGAGGGAATACATATGTCAATGTCATCAACTGTTGGCTGTATTTCTCTGTTCTCAGTGACCTGGGAGGCCTGCTGGGCTCCTCATGGGCACTAATGCATTTAGCTCTTGGCACATGATGGTTGGGAAATCTAGTCTGTTTGCTGTGAGAACAGTCTATTTTATTAGATAGTGTAGTGGAATGGTAAGTCAGACCCTTTAGGTAAAATCTCAGTTTTCTACTTATTATCTATGTGATTAGGGTAAGTTGCTTAGTCTCTCTGGGCCTGATTTTCCTATCTGTAAATGGGAATGGGGATGAAAAGTACAATACTTACCTCCTGGATTCTTTTCAGGATTCTACATTAGATTAACAGTCTACATCAGAGAAATGCTTAAACAATACCTAAAACATATCAAGTACTCAGTAGCTATTTTTATTTTTTCTACCTCCTCTAGATTACAGTAAGCATTCATATGGGCTCTATCCAAATATTTATTATTGATGAAATTGTAAAACAAAATGTCTGAAGACATCAGCCCGTCTGAGCTGGTTGCCCTAAACTCAAATAGTTTTTAGTTTACTTAATTCCTGTTACCACTCTAGCCTTCAGAAAAAAGGCCTCTCTAGGTCAGATTTTCTTTCTCTCAAATATTTTTTCTCAATCTGTCCCATTTTGTTCCTGTATGCTACCTGACCTGTAATTCATTCACTCACCATTATATTGTCTTTAATTTAAACCTGCCTTCTATTACTTTTAGGCCTTTAATCATTCATTCAACAGATATTCATTTATGCCTTCATTCATTAAAGAGATATGTTACACATTTATATATGTAAGACTTTGGAATTTAAAAATGAAAGTAATACTGCTCATATTCTCCAAAAACTCCAACTTTGCCCAGAAAGGCAGATCATTTTTAAACTATTTTATAATATGAGAGTATATAGGTGAATAATCATAACAATATTAATAATAGCTAACATTCCTGGGTACTTACTACGTACCAGACATTGTGTAGAAACTTTTGTTTTCATATTTATTTATCTCATTTTGCTGATGAGGAAATTCAGCAAGTTCAGTGCAGGTGTATAACTTGCCCAAGGACACAGAAAATAAGAGTTGGAACCCAAGTTCTCCACAGTGAACCTCAGGTCTGACTCTCTAAACCCAAATTTGACCATAGCGCCAGAAGTGGCACCTGATAATCATGACAGTTCCGTCATCTTTGCCGTTGATGGGTTCAGGAATAAGGTCTCAACCCATCAGAGCCTGGCTTTTCTCTGACAACAGTTATTGCGTAAGGAGATGTGACCTAATTTGGACCACTCACATTGCACAGGAGGAATTTTGGTGATTTGGAGAAGCATTCCCTCTCCTCTACCAGATATGAACGCTGCTGTATAGCCATCCCATAAACATCCAGGAAAGCAGTTATATGATGAAACCACATGCCAAATGGAATAGTGGACAATAGAAAAAAACTGAGTCTTTTTAATATTGTTGACATGTTTTATCAATCAGTCTTGAAGCATCTTCTACCTTGTGATTTATACGTCATGAACTAATAAGTACCCTCATTGTTCAGGAGTTTAATTTTCTATTACTTGCCACCATGAGCATTCTACTGATACAGTGTCTGATTCCAAAATCCCAAGCTCTTGACCACAAATGAGTAAAGCCTATAGGAAGACATCAGGTACTAACATTCATTTGGTAGCTACACCACAACATGCATTCTGCTGGGTGCTATGTACGTTACCTTAGTCATTGTTCAAAACCCTATAAGGAATTTTGTTTATATTTTTGTTATTATCACCATTTTAAAGATCGAGGAACTGATGCTTTTAAGGATGAATAAGAAGAACTTGCATTCAGATCTACATTGGTCTGCCTCCAGTGCTGGGTTCTATAGTATATCCAAAACCCTAACTCTGGCTACCTGCAAAGATGAGGCATGTGATCTTTTCCCCCTTAATATGTGACCTTCAGCATTTTTTCTCGGTGTGTTTACATATTTCCCTGAAGGAAATTTATTTTCTTTTTTCTAAGACCTGAGAACTCTGTCCTGCTATCTTGCCTCCTTGTTATATAGATCCCAACCCCATCTTTTTCCTCTTTTCTTGTAAGAGGTTTCTGTCCAAATATCTCTTTGACTCAGACATGTATAGCTCAGGTTCAGCTTAACTCTAAGAAAGCTTGACTTGGAGTCAGGAGATCTGTTTTAGTCTTATCCTCACAAACTCACTGATGCTATGACCTTGGTACTCAAATTGGGATTTTACCATGCTACCTTGCTGTATTTTTACAGGGTGTTTCTCCAGTCATATGTATTCAAACTAGATTGCAAATTTCCCAGAAGGATGAGTGGAGAATTCTGTCAAAACTTATAAGACACAATGAATTGGCCAGGAATTAGCACTGTTAAGATGGTTCCGTGTAAAACCATGAGTCTTAATTCTCATATGTATCATCACTTCACAAAAGCAGGATAAAGGGATCTTATTGTTTCCTCCTTGTGTGGACACACTGGGGCAAGAACTAACAATCTGCTGTTGGATCCCATTATATAATTAGGAAACTGGTTATTAGCATAGGACAATTGATATTCCTCCAACCCCTTTGAAAATGGCCAATGAAATTAGCCTGATAATCTAAAAGGAAAGGAGAGAAAAGAGATGAGAAGGAACTAAAATAAAAAAGTATGCATCTAAAGGTTTTTTTTGTTTATTTGTTTGATTCAAGCCCTACCTAAAAGGTTGTGCTCTACTGCTGACTCACAAGATGTTCAGTGCCATTGTGAATTCACTCCATTGTTTTGATGGAGGTTTTAGGACTTTTCCAAGTCTAATTTTCAATTCAGGAAGCCTTCGGAATGCTGCCTAAATTCAAATTCAAATTATGGGACAGAAAACAAGGCATCAAAGTAAGAGGAAATCCAAGTTAGCAGCTGCAAGATACCACGATTGAATTTAAAAACTCTGGGGACCTTGGGGATCGCTTCCTTTCGATTGCTTATTTTTCCTTTTCTTTTTTTCTTTTCTTCATAAGTACTACTTGGTTTTACAGAATACTTGTTTTCAAAAAGCCAAGAAACAAAAACTCAGTCCAACTTAGTATCAGGTATCTGCTTACAAAAAGAAAGTAGAAAAGCACCTATTCTTTAAATGATCAATGTTTATGTATCCTAATTAGCCACCTTTGCTAGAGCATACTGTTCACCGTAATGCTAGGAGGCTAATATTCTACCTCTGACTCCCTTTTAAGAACAGTCCCTCTTTTCCTCTGCCCATGGTCCTAACGAGTCTGGAGGAAAGAGATAATTTAAAAAGCATGAACAAAGGGGGGCCAGTGGCACAATGGATAATGTGTCTGAGTATGGATCAGAAGATTCTAAACCGCATGAACATTTGTCTTCAGAATTATATTAAACAAAGAGACAACTTCCTTATTACACATTTGAGGCTGTGCGTTTCCAGTGAAAAAAATCATCTTTCAACTTTACCCTAATGTTCAATAAACTTTCATCATAAAGGTTAAAAGTCAGTTAATACAGTTAAAAGTCAAAGAAAGATAAACTGTATTTTATTGCTTATTGATACAGTCAAGAAAAGTACTGATATATTTTAGTCATATTCAAGATAATAGTTAAAAAAAAATGACCTGGGCCTCAGTCACTGAGTGGCTGCTGAGAACTCAGCAGCCTCTCCCTTGATGCCTTGAGCCCCCTTGCTTCTCTGTGCTCCACGCCACCCCCCAAACTTCTCCCACCACTGCCTTCTGTAGGCTGTTTCCAACGAGGAGAAGGAATCATATAGTATATCCACTATCCAGAACCCCCTCTTTTGACTAATGCACATAAGGGTGATGATCTGCTTCCTGCTGGTACTGAGGATTATATCCATTTAAGAATTCAACAGAGAAACTGCAGAAAGACCCTTACTACTGTCCAAGGGATCACTGATGATTATCATAAAAAGAAACCAGTGAAAGCATTTAAGAAGAAATTTGTCTGCCATGGTACTGTAATTCAACATCCAGAATATGGAAAAATAATTCAGCTACAGGGGTGACCAGGGAAAGAACATATGCCAGTCCTTGGTAGAGGTTGGACTAGCTAAGGACGACCAGCTTAAGGTTCGTGGGTTTTAAGTGCTTTTGGCTCACTGAAGCTTAACTGAGGATTTCCTTGCAACGAGTGGAATTTCCCTCCTGTTCCTTGTCACAACTTTAAAAACCTCAAGGTTGTATAATGTAATCATTTGGGGTCTGCTTTTAACTTGGACTACTGTAATTCCTTCATGCAGTAAACTGAAAAGAGCCATGGAAAAACAATGACTTGAACTTCAGAAAAAATGGCCAGGTCGGAAGCTCCAGGAATTAGTCCTCTGACCGTGATGGAATGAAGCTAGAAATCAATAACAAAAGGAATACTAGAAAATTTGGCAGTAGACAAATAACATGTTCCTAAGGAATCAATAGGTCGAAGAAGAAATCACAAGGGAAATTAGAAAATACTTAAAGACAAATCAAAAGAAAAACACAACATACCAAAACTTGGGGCATGTAATAAAGGCAGTCCCAGAGGGAGATGTATAGCTAAAATAACTTACATTAAAAAAGAAGAAATACGTCAAATCAATAACCAAACTTCACACCTGGAAGAAAAAGAAGACCGAACTAAACCCAAAGTCAGTAGAGGGAGGAAATAATACTGAAGAGGAGGTAAACAAAATAGAAAAGAGAAAGGAAAAAAAAAAAAGAATTAATGAAACGAGAAGTTGATTCTAGGAACTGATTAACAAAGTTGACAAATCTTTAGCTATATTGTTTTTTTTAAAAAGAGTAAAGACAAGGAGAATATATTCATAAATGATGTATCCGATAAGGGGTTGACATCCAGAATATATAAAGAACTCACGCCCCTCAACAAACAAAAAGCAAATAATCCAATTAAGAAATGGGCAGAGGACATGAATAGACACTTCTCCAAAGAAGAAATTCAGTTGGCCAACAGGCACATGAAAAGATGCTCCACATCACTAATCATCAGAGAAATGCAGATTAAAACCACAATGAAATATCACCTCACACCAGTGAGGATGGCCAACATCCAAAACACAAACAACAACAAATGCTGGCCAGGATGTGGAGAAAAGGGAACCCTCCTACACTGCAGGTGGGAATGCAAATTAGTTCAACCACTGTGGAAAGCAGTATGGAGGTTCCTCAAAACACTCAAAATAGAAATACCATTTGACCCAGGAATCCCACTCCTAGGAATTTACCCTAAGAATGCAGCAGCCCAATTTGAAAAAGACAGATGCACCCCTATGTTTATCGCAGCACTATTTACAATAGTGAAGAAATGGAAGCAACCTAAGTGTCCATCAGTAGATGAATGGATAAAGAAGATGTGGTACATATACACAATGGAATATTATTCTGCTATAAGAAGAAAACAAAGCCTACCATTTGCAACAACATGGATGGAGCTAGAGGGTATTATGCTCAGTGAAATAAGCCAAGCCAAAAAAGACAAGTATCAAATGATTTCACTCATATGTGGAGTATAAGAACAAAGAAAAAAACTGAAGGAACAAAACAGCAGCAGACTCACAGAACCCAAGAACGGACTAGTCGTTACCAAAGGGAAAGGGACTGGGGAGGATGGGTGGGAATGGAGGGACAAGGGGGAAAAGGGGGCATTACGATTAGCAGATGTAATGTTGCGGGGGGGCATGGGGAGGGCTGTACAACTCAGAGAAGACAAGTAGTGATTCTATAGCATCTCACTATGCGGATGGACAGTGACTAATGGCGTTGGTGGGGGGGACCTGATGAAGGGGGTAGTTTAATAACCATAATATTGCACATGTAATTGCAGATTAATGATACCAAAATAAATCATTAAAAAAAAAAGAGTAAAGACAAAAATTAAAACAGAAGTGAAGTGAGGTCATTTCTGCCAAACTTCCAGAAATTAAAAGGATTATGAGAGAAGATTATGAATAATTGGATGACAACAAATTGGATTATTTAGATGAAGTGGACAGACTCCTAGAAACACATAAATTACCAAAACTGATTCAAGAAAAATAGAAAATCTCAATAGACCAATAACCAATAATGAGATTGGATAAGTCTAACAAATATAAGGAGGAATTTATTGAGAAAATGCAGAAACGCATATAACCCGCTGTATAACCATGGTTTAATTGTAGGTTTTTAGCCTAAGAGTATATCTTTGGAACTTTTTGAGATATTTCTAGAACATTTCATTTCCTTCCCCCTTTATTACTGATGCATAGCTGTATAAATCTACTTTTGCAATTGTGATTAATAATTTTATGAATGAAGTTGCAAAATTCCCTAATTCCAAAAAAAAAATAATGTTCAACATTAAGAAAATGGAAATCCAAACCCCAGTGAGATTCCCCTTCACAGCCACTATCATGGCTATAATTTTTTAAGTGGAAAATACAAAGCATTGGTGAAGATGTGGATAAATTGGAACCCTTGTACATTACTGGTAGGAATGTAAAACCGTGCGCCTGTTGGGTCAAACTGGTGGTCAATCAAAAAGTTCACAATATAACTACCCTATGGCCAAACAGTCCCCTCCTAGGTATGTATCTAACAGAGATAAAATATGTATGGACACAGAAACTTGTATATGTGCTTAATAGCACCAATAGCTAAAAGGTAGAAACCAGATGTCCATCAGACAAACAAATCGTGTTGTATACATACAATATTAAATAAATAAAATATTATTTAGACATAAAAAGGAACCACGCACAGATGCTTGCTCTAATTGTATGGTGCTGGAAAACACTGTGCTGTGAAAAGAGCCAGACGCAATAGGTCACATATTATATGATTCCTTTTATACAAAATATGCAGAAGAGGTAAACCCATAGAGAAAGAAAACAAATTAATGGTTGATGGGGTGGGAGGAGGAGTTTGGGGAAGTAGTTATTTAATGGATACAAAGCGTTCTTCTCCGGTGAAGCAAGTGTTGAAACTTGAGGGGTGGTAGCTGCGTAACACTAAAGGCACCGAATGCCACTGAATTGCATCTTTTAAAACAATTAATTGTGTGTTATATGAATTACACCTCCGTAAAAATAAAATGACTCTGGTTAGTTCTTACTGGTTAGGAAAATTGTTAGCATTGCATCCGTTCATTGGATGTTACTAGGAAAAAAACTGGATAATTGGTTTCATTCTAATTAATGAACACAAATCTAATGCACTTCAAAATTCTCTTCAAAATTTCATCCCCTCCCTTTATCCCAAATGACCACCTCATCAATAATTCACTGAAAGAACAGAAACTGCCAGATAGCTACTCCTCACCTTGCCACCAGCCAACATATAGACCTTACCTCAGCGGACACTGCTAATCTGTTTCCCAACAGCTGTTTACTCATTTATTCTTGCTACCAGACACCCAATTTGGATTAGCTAACAGCCCTGTGTTTAGGGAAGGATGGCCTTGTCCAGCCCCAGGGAATGAATCACAACTGAACTAAGCCAGCCATGTTGGGCTCATTCCCAGATATAAAAGGTTATTTTAGGCAGGGGCCTGAGATCCAGTAGGAGCCCCTGGAGCCTGAGGAGAAGGCTTTTACCAGACTTTTTTAAAGATCCACAAAAAGAAACTCATCTTTTTTTCTCAGGATGTTTTGGCTTCATATAATGCTTTGCAGTCACTGCAGACCTCTTCCAAGTATGACACAACGCACACTGAGGACCATAGACAGAAGGATGCTAACAACTGTGTTCTTGGTGACATTCTTGACACACTGAATTAACCAGCTCTGGACCTGCTCCACCTCTGGACTTATGTGAGATGATAGCTGGCCTTATTTCATTACTTTAATTGGGTTTCTGTTAGTGAAAGAGGAAAGCATCCTTATTGAAAAAATGGAGAAAATATTCTTCTGTTCTCAAAGGCCAGCCCTTTCATTTGGCTTTGAATCGCATCTCCTCTATCTGTCACAAAGCCAAGCCTTTGCCTCTGTAATTTCCCCACCAACCCCACACCCCATCCATTTCTGCCTTATCAATCTCACCCTTTCTGGATGATTTTATTCAGCACATAAACATGTGATAAGAATTCCCCTGAATGAAAGCTTTCTATTGAACTCTCCCCACCTCTTCCCCCAATCATCATCCATATGCTTCTTTTCCTGCTGAAACTTCTAAAATGATTGCCTACCCACCCTGTTGTCACTTTCTTACAATAGTCTCACTCTTTTTCTTTAAAGGAAGGAAAAAAAATTATTGCTTCTACAATTAGGGAGTCAGAAGTGGATTTTTATTTCACACACAACTGGATTCCACAAACTCAAAAAGAAATCATAGTATTCCATCTGTTTTTGCCTCTCTATCTAGGTGTTGCCCCTCTGTGTTGACCTCATTATTTTCCAGTACACTCAAGCTTTCTTCACAAGTGGGGAAAATGTTACCTGTAGCTTTCCACAGTCATGACCTCAATAGTAAGACAATTTGCCCTCCAGTAACTATTGAAAAGGGACTCTATTTGACCCATCTTTGCTCCTATGACCTCTCCTGGATCAATCTTTATGGTCAGGAAAATGGGATATCTTCATTGACTGGACCTAGGTCATGTGCTTAAAGATTATTTCCTCCAGCTAGGAATACTGTGATTGACAGGCACAGAATTATTACAAGATTGGAGCCAAAAGGAGTCATTCTCCAGAAAAGGTAGACATAAAAACAGAGGGCAATTACAGTTCACCCTCTGGCTGTTCAGCACAATTACACCCTTGTGCTCATAAGAATATGCATTTCCCAAAATGGTCTTGTATGATATGATGCATCTATTCTAAATTAATCTAAACATAAACTCACACCCTCCGAGAAGACAACTCAAAGTCCCATCGAGACACCGCATCTAACCACCCATGCAGATCTCCACATTACGTGCATTCCTCTCTGCGTCAGACCCAGATGAGGCCCATCATATATGGCACCAAAGGAATAAATAAAAAAGGTTCCCTCTCTCGTATGTCCAAAATACAGGGAAAACAAGACAATCACAATGTAATTTCCCTTTAAAAAAAAGGGAAGAGGGGAAACAACTTAGAGTTGTCGCTGGCCATTGCCAACACCACATTCTACTAGTCAGAGTTAATAAGGCCAGTCCCAGGCGTGCAGCTGAGTGGATGTTTCTGACCTGTTTGCCTCTGTTTCTGACCCCTGGGAGCCTTGTCATTGCCTTCCATGGCCGTAGTCAAGAAAAAGGCAGGGGGTTTTCTTTGGTGAGGTTGTACTAAGTTTGAGTTTTGGGTCACTAGCTCCTCTGTTTGTTGGAACCATTTCAGTTATGTTACAGAAACCCAATGCAAATAGGCTTAGATTACAGAGACAATGAATTAATGGTTCATTTAACTAGGAAGCACCCCTAGATTCTGAGTCTTAAATTACATTTTCAGAATTCTCTTATTCTACCATCATTGGCTCTTCTCTCAATCTCTGTCTCTTTCCTTCTCTTTTCTCCTTTCCTCCCTCCCTCTCATAGTACAGAAAAAAAATTTCCCAGTGGCTGGGAAGAGAGCTGCCCTGAATCATATTACTCTGTTACTCTCTCTTCAATTGCCTTCTGTCCTCTACTACTCTACTGAAATGGATCTTGTCAAGGTTACCCATGACCCTCATTTTACCAAACACAATGGATGAATTTCTGGTCATCTTATTCAAACTCCCAGAAAAATAGTAAACATTTGAGCACTCCAGGCATCTTGATAAACTCTCTTCTTTCTGCTTCCTGGACACGATTCTCTGAATTCCTGATCCTCAGTTTCCATGGCTAGAATTTCCTCCTCATCTACATTTCTAAAAGTAGAGAGACTAGAGTATGTTCCTGGGCCCAACTCTCTCCCTGATCTACACTCATTCTCTGACTGAGCTCATTAGGTGTTATGATTTAAACACTAATCACATGTGATGACTCCCAATTTTTAAATGTACAACCATTCAGCTTCAGACTAATATATAACCCAGCAAATATAAAAATTAATGTATTCAACAGATGTCATTGAAGGGAAGACAAAGGGTACAGAATATGATTCATAACATACAAAGAATGGAGGAGGAAGAAAAAGGAGGAAAAAAAAAAGAACCTTTAGGTTGTATTTGTAATAGTATAGAAAATAAGTTAAATTAGACAGTTAGATAGTAAGGGAATTACCCTTGAAGCTTTGGTAACCACAAATCTAAAGACTGCAATGGCAATAACTACATACCTATCGATAATCACCCTAAATGTAAATGGTCTGAATGCACCAATCAAAAGACATAGAATTACTGAATGGATAAAAAAACAAGACCCATCTATATACTGCCTACAAAGGACTCACTTCAAACCTAAAGACATACACAGACTGAAAGTAAAGGGATGGAAAAATATATTTCATGCAACTAATAGGGAGAAAAAAGCAGGAGTTGCAGTACTTGTATCAGACAAAATAGACTTCAAAACAAAGAAAGTCACAAGAGACAGAGAAGGACATTACATAATGATAAAGGGGTCAGTCCAACAAGAGGATATAACTATTATAAATATCTATGCACCCAACACAGGATCACCTACATATGTGAAACAAATACTAACAGAATTAAAAGGGGAAATAGAATGCAATGCATTCATTTTAGGAGACTTCAACACACCACTCACTCCAAAGGACAGATCAACAAGACAGAAAATAAGTAAAGAGACAGAGGTACTGAACAACATATTAGAACAGATGGACCTCGAACATCTACAGAACAATCCATCCAAAAGCAACAGGATACACATTCTTCTCAAGTGCACATGGAACATTTTCAAGAATAGATCATATATAAGGCCACAAAAAGAACCTCAGTAAATTCAAAAAGATTGAAATTGTACCAACCAGCTTCTCAGATCACAAAGGTATGAAACTAGAAATAAATTACCCAAAGAAAACAAAAACGCCCACAAACACATGAAGGCTTAATAACACACTCCTAAATAATCAATGGATCAATGACCAAATAAAAAACAGAGATCAAGCAATATATGGAGACTAATAACAACAATAATTCAACACCACAAAATCTGTGGGATGCAGCGAAGGCTGTTTTAAGAGGGAAATATATTGCAATACAGGCCTGCCTCAGGAAAGAAGAACAAGCCCAAAAGAACAGTCTAAACTCACAATTAATGAAATTAGAAAAGGAAGAACAAATGAGGCTCCAAGTCAGTAGAAGGAGGGACACAGTTTCATCAAAATGAACTCTTCATATTCTATACCTTCCTAGACCTCCCTCTCTCAATAAATAGAATTACCATCCATACGTTTTAAGACATAAATATATTTAAAAACTTCTCTTTCCCTTACCACCCACTCAATCCATCAAAGAGTACAATCATTAAAACCACCTCATTAAATAATGTGAATTTTCATGTTTATCCCCCCTCATTGTTCTGTTAGATGTCTCCCACCATCCTCACACATACAGCCATTAATATTGCAGAATAGGTTTCCAGTGTTACTCAAAAACAAACTGAGTCTTGGCAAAACTTACAGGAGTGACTATAAGAGAGAAGAGTGACTTCATTTCAAAACAAAGTCTTCCCTTGTGCTAAATGCTTTGCAAGCTGAGTTGGACTAGTACTACAAGCTATGAAATTTATTGGCAATAAATAACAGAGGCAAACACTTTTTAAATTGCCTATCCTACCTGCAGAATGGGCTGGAACCCCTGTGTCTAAAGACACGTTTCTTTCACAGACCTGGTTTGGTCTCATTTCAATTTTATAGCCAAAAACAAACAACAAATTCCTCATCCTAGACAAAACAGACTTTTACATTTATTCATATTTCTGCCTTTAACAAGTTATTTCCAGCTATTTCTAGGTTCATGCACATATTAAAATAGACCTCCAAAGGCCTATAATTTAGGAGCATAGTTACCCCCTATATTAGTTTGCTAGGACTGAAGTAAACAAGTACCACATATCGTGTGATTTAAGCAACATAAATTTATTGTCTCACAGTTCTGGGGGCTAAAAGTCCAAGATCAGTACATCAGTAGGGTTGGTTCCTTCGCAGGGCTGTAACGAAGAATCCCTTTTATGCCTGTCCTCTAGCTTTGGTGATTTGCTGGCGATCTTTGGCATTCCTTGGCTTGTAGAGGAATCACCCTGGTCTCTGTCTTCATCTTTACATGACTTTATCCCTGTATATCTGTGTCCAGATTTCCCCTTTTCATAAGGACACCAGCATATTTGATTAGGAGCCTATCTTACTCCATTATGACCTCTCTTAACTAATTGCATGACCAGCAATGCTGTTTCTAAATAAAATCATGCTCTGAGGCACTGAGAATTAGATGTTCAAACTTTGAATTTGGACAACCCATAACACTCCCAAATTTTGGGAGGCAACTCTGAGTAATGAAGGAACATTTAAGCTCTGAGTAAAACCAGCAGTATTTACCAAAAGGTCAACTGAAAATTGAAATACAAAGTTAGGGGTCCAGAGAGAGTCCTAAGACTCCTTTTATCTCCAAAAAAGTTCTCTGGGACTTATGAATATGTAAGACTACCAGAAAGAAATGGGGCATAGGAAAAGGTGAGACAATTAATCATTGGCTTCAATGTAAAGGTCAAATGCTTGGATATAAAAGTCCAAAAGCAATAATATCAGGTTCTGAGAAATTGAAGCCAACAATTACAGGGGCCTGGGGCCTGTCCTTCAATATAGCCAGTCTCTCTTTGAGACGTTCCAGCACATTCTCAAAGCACTTTCATGGAATAGGCATAGATTTCCCATACGGGTAGGACTTACAGAGTTAATTCTCCTCTCTCTGGCTTGACAGAAATGCATTCTGCTATCCCCGAGTTTCTCTCAGGGGTCTCCCTTTTTCCTCAAATCTTCTCAATGTCTGGCTTAATAGAGAACAGCCAGATTCTCATTGCTACTCTGTGTTCAGTCTTTCATGTAACATCTGGAAATCTTGTCTGTCTACTTGTGGAAGAATGATACTGGAAAAGGCTAATAACCTGTTGGTATCATGGTGCAAGTAGCTTTGACTTTGACTATCCCACACAGAGTATCAGGGACAGCCTGTCACTATACATCCATTCAGTAACAGCAAGAGACTCGCATTTATACAACTCCAGATTTAAACATTAAATAGTTCCTGAGGCTAATAAATGATCTCACACACGAAATACGACATCATCCAAAGTTCTTCTCTTAAAGCCCAGGGGACATAAAAATGGGAAGAAGAAAAACCTATTTCTGAGAAATGGGTTAAGAGTCTGATATACTACCAAAGGACTACAACTTTCAGAAGACCAAACGAGGAAATCCAAATTACACAGCTTTGAAAAGAGGTGACAGCATATATGGGGTAAACTGGGCCTGCGTGGATCCTCCCATAGGAAACAAATCACCTTTAACATCTAATGATTCAAACATAAGATAGAGTAAGCACAGATCAAGCAGTCACCTAAAATTGGGATCAGTTTTGAATACTACTTTTCCACTTAATTAATTAATCACCAAATCCAACTCATAAATATTTTAGCTCTGTCTTCTCTCCCCCACTGGTAGGCACTTAGCATTTCTAAACTGAATATTTGTCCAGGCCTACACATTGACATGCCTGGCTCTGGCCTCCACACAGACCTGTCCATCTTAGTGCCCTCAGGGTTTTCCTCTAAACACAAATCTGTATATGCCTCCTTCAGACCCTATAATGGTCCCCCATGGCCTATAGTCAACTCCAATTGTTACAATGGAAAGAGTACTAACTTTGACACCAGAGATATGCAGATGAATCCTAATTTGATTTGAGACCTCAGGGAAGCCACTGTATGAACTTCTTTTATGGGGCATACGGTGTAGTGGAAGATACAAACAGATGATTACAATTGGTGGCAGTGGGGGCATGGGAGACAGACTGAATTACCAGAGCACCTAAACTTGAAGGAAAAAGAAAAGCATTCGGAGAATGTGGCATCCACTTAAAGATCTGAAAGGAGGATTTTTGAAAGGGGAAAGAGGATGAGAGGAGGTGGAAGGAGCAGAACAGAACAATTCCAAACAGAAGCAGAGGGAAAGGGATGTATTCATTAAAACTTGACTTTAAGAAACAAGGCCTTTTGTTTTTTCTTGGATGAGGAAGGTAAGAAAGAATACGATGCATTCGAGGAATTGAAAGTAGTGTAATAGTGATTGCAGGGAGTGGAGAAGACAAAACTGGAGAAACAGTAGAAGGTCAGACTACAGTGATTATAAGATCAGTTAAGGAAAATAGATTTGACCCCAAAAGGAAAAGCAGGATAATTTAGGATTTAGTTCAAGGAGAAATATGAAGTCTGTACTATAGAATCTTCTCTCTGGCTATAATGTGCAAGAACCATTTAACAAGGACCACAATGAAAGGAAAGTGGGGAGAGGTTTCTGCAGTCGGGGCCTGGACAAAGGGACAGATGGCTTCAGAAACCATTAGAGCAGAATCACTCATAGTCAAACAGTACTTAGCAGCTGATTAGCTGTATGGGAAGAGGACAGATATGTGGATGTGAGGAAGAGGAAAGAATCACAGCAGCACAGGTTTCTGATAGGCTCCACAGGGTGGGGGTGGGGGGGGTGGCACCTGTCCCAGTCTAGGGGGTGTGGGAGAAGGAGCAGAGGTGGAGCAGAGGGCTCATGGGCAGGCAGAGCTCGCGTGGACCGTGAGAGCCTGCGTGCAGCTGTTCAGTAGGCAGTTGGATATTCACGTCTGGGGTCAGGAAGGTCACGAGTAATGAGTAAGACCTGGTTCTTCTTGGTAGATTGTGTGCCCTAAAGGCATAACCAGATGAGAATGCGTAGAACAAGCAGGCAAGAGGACCACAATCCCACGAGAGAGCTTTCATCATTTGCAAAGTGTGGATACAATTTTCCAGGGCCTTTGGGAGAAAGACATACATGAGCTGACATATACGGGAGTCCTAGCAGAATGCCGAGCTCACGGTGCAGGCTCAGTAAATACTTATCACATGAATCAGTGAATAATTGAACAACAGCATACACCTAATTTACTAATTTCTATGTAGAGACAAAGCAAAGTGAAAGTTAGTTTGCTATCTTTGAGGAAATCTTATGAAGAAAATACAGGTTATGCCCATACCTGACACCGTTTCTCATCAGCAGAGCCATGAGTCATAAGGGACAAGGCATTTTGCTTATTCTTAGAGAAGAAAGTCACATTTATTAACGCCCAGTCAGCTATTTAAAACTGCCCTCTGTTTGATCTTGACATTTACAAGCAAAAGGAAGTCTTTAGTTATGTAACAGGACAGCAGTCCGCACATCCCGCCCGTAACAATAGCCACAGAAGCCCATTTGTCACTGTGCCTGACGCCATTCAGAACAACACAGCTCTTCATCAGCTTGTATTTTTTCCATTAAATTCTCTGAGGCTTCCAACTGGTGCCCGACAATCTAGGAAGGGGGTGAAGGTTGACATCTGCTCAGACAGGATTGTGTGTGTGTGCGCGCATGTGTTTTAAGAGAGAATTCCTCTGTTGTAAAACCAAATAGAACCAAAGTATTTAACAAAATTCCCAGTAACTAGATTTCATTGTGATAAGGAATCTCATTTCAGGTCAAACAGACTTGCTTGTGATTTTATGGCATTAAAGTAAACTTCCAAATAGACTGGAAAACAAAAAACTCATTCACAAAAACACATGATTTCAGATTGGCATATCTAGCATAATTTCTGAACATTTGCAGAAATGAATACTCCTACCAAGGGCACATTACTTATTTCAAATAAACTTGACATCAAGGGATCTACTGTTGCACTTAAACAATGAAAAAAGAACCAGAACATTTTGGGGGTCAATCTCAGTCTGTATCAAATCACTTTTAGCTGCTCATACACATATTCAACACTGCAAAATTTGCTGGAGATCTATATTCTTTATATTCCTAAAATTAAGGAAAATATAGATTGATCACTCAGGGACAGATAATGGGAGTTTATTTTAGAGCCTTAGGTATAAAAACAATGAATAATTTTTGGTTATTAGAGTCAAACATACTAGTCTTTTGTTTTCGAGTTTCATTGTTTACTATCCTAGTGTTAAAGGTAAAAGATCAGTTAGTAGATTCATTCAGACCCCAGCTATGGCATAACTAAGAGAGGTCCACTGTGGTTCTCACACTAAGAAAGGGTGCCAGTAAAGGAGCCAGAAGACTAAATTATCTAAGTTCCAGCTCAAAAATTTACCTGGGATTTCTAATCAGCAGTACCTGATGAAAGCTAGTTATAAAGCAGTGGAATTGAGAGTCTGTAGAGAAACACACCTGTGAACAAATGATTTTTGATAAGGTCAAGACCATTCAGTGGGGAAAGAATCTCTTCAACAAATGGCGCTGGGAAAACCAGATATCCACATGCAAAAGAACACTGAATTCAGCAGGACAAAGCACGGTGTGCAGCAGTCAGTTCTGCAGCCTGAGGAGTAAGGCAGAGACTGCTGTTTTCCAACCTAATATCCATTCTCCCCCTCTTAGTAAAAGAATCACCATACTTTGGGGTGGCAATGCGCCCAGCTACATACTCATATTTCTTAGCCCGCCTGCAAATGGCAGCGGTCAGGGATATATAAGAATTCTTCAGGTGGGTTTTGAGAACAGCTCTTACAAGGTGCTGTTCAGCTGGCAGTAGTCCGGTCCTGCTTTGCACCTGCCTTTTCCTCCTTCACCGACCTGACTCGTGAACAGAGTGGCTTAGCTCCGTGCGCCCGTTTTGGTCTTTGCGGGTGGAAGCCATGTGGACGCGTGAAGAGACAAAGCCAGGCCTCTGAGGACTGTGGAGCTACCACATCTGCCCTGGGCTGTTGGCGTCTAGACTTACTTGATATGAGTGAAAAATAAAGGTCCACTTGTTTAGTCCACTGTATTTGGGTTGTTTTATGTACCCAAGCCTAACCCTAACTGATTCAACAAGTCCCTGTGCAGCGGGGGCCCAGGGCAGGGGTGAAGAGGAAACGTGGTCTGCAGCTTTGGGTTACGGCTACAAGTTAACCTCAGCTTAGAGCGGGAACTTGTTAGAAATGCAAATTCTTGACCGCCCCCCCCACCCCCCCCCCCGCCACTCCAGATCTGCTGAATAAGAAACTCCGGGGGTAGGGCCCAGCCATCTACCTAACAAGCCCTTGGGTTCTAGTCTGGGGCCATAGGTAAGTTCTTGTTCAGTCCTGCTTGACTAGGAAACTTCTTTTAAATGGCTTTGGCTCAGACCACATGTGCTTAAGAATAGCGACTTTGAATTTTTTAAATACTTAGGTTCTAATACCAGCTTCACCATTTATTAACTGTACGACCCTGGGCAAATGAGGTAATGCTTTTGAGTCTCATTTTTTCCTTACAGGATTATAATAACAGTGGTCCTCCTAGGATTCTTGTGTGGATCAAAGGATATGTCCATAAATCTAATGAGCACCGTACCTAGAACACTGGAGGTGCTGACTGAACGTTAGTTCCTCCCCTCACTGACTACCACTTCCAGGGCACTGCAGGGGGCTGGTACAAGGCCTGCATTCCTGTAGGATGCCAGCTTAGACACCCCAGCCCTTCAGTCCCCTTTCACGCTTTGTCTCCATTATTGCTTCTGTATTCTTTAAGATGGAGGAAAACCCTAGGCTGAGAGATCCCAGGGGCAAAATAGAAAGAGAAAGGAATCTTCTTTGACTATAACAGAACTGGTCAACTTTGCAACAGTGAGGGTGCAGGAAGGTGCTGTTACTAATTTTATTTTGGGCCTTTGGAAGTGTCCCTCTCATCAGGGAAGGGGAAAATTATACCTAACTGGCACATGAGCTATTACTAAGGAGTGAGAAAAAGCCTTCCATGTTCTTTTTCCAAAAAATTGGAAAAAAAAATGACCATGTTCTTCTCCTTTGAAACTTCTCTGCATTTTGTATCACCAGGAAGTCTCTATGAAAACAAAAGGAGCAAAAATATTCTTAATCCTCCAAAAACCTATAAAGGGGCCCCGTGCTGTGTCTCATCTATGTCTCATTTCTAGAACCAGTGGTTAGAAAAAAGGTCAAGTTCCTCACCAAGCTTCCCACCTCCTCGCTCTTGCATCACTCACGACCTCTCTTTCCCAGCTAGTGTTTATGACACATTTAGTACGTAACTAGTATTTTGCTGGGTCCAGAAGGCGTCTGAAGCTAACTCTGACTACAGAGTTGTCCCTGGATTCATCTCCTTGGTGAGGGCTTGATCGCCTATCTCCTCACTCCCCCGTTTCCCCAAGAAAACCCTGAAATAACCAGACATCAGCACTGCCCATTCAGCTCCCAGTTGGGCAAAATCACACAATGGGCAAAACAGACAGAAGACCCAAGCGATGAACCAGAAAGGGAGAACAAGGTGGAGTGCTAACATCCCTGTACCAAGTGGAGAGCTGAGAAAGAGTGGAAGAGAAAGCTGGGTGGTGAAAAAGCCAAGCTAGGCCGGGGGAACTGGGGTGGGGAGGGGGCTCATCCCTGGTCGAAAGACTAACAAAGATTGTGAGCGCCGGAGAAGAATCTCTGTTCCGATTCAGTGTCTTTCAAATACTTTGAGAGACACCAGTAAAAAAAAGAAACTTATTTTACATACACACACACACGTTCGCCCATGACACAAGACGCCCAGCATCACAGCTCTGCTATGAGGGCTAGCGGGAGTGGAAATAAAATAACATTTATCTAGAACCTACTAAGAGCCAGATACACGTATCTCATTTAATCTCATCAGGGCCTTATGAAAGCAGGGTTTACCCCCTTCAAGATAAGAATGCTGTGACTCAAGGAGATAAAAGTAATTGCCTGAAGTAAAAAAGCTAGCAAGTAGTAGGGCACGCACAAAAGCCCGCGCTCTCCTGGGTGTGCGGCTGGGAGCTGGGATCCACAGGCCCCGGAGAGACGCTGGGCCCACGTGGTTGCCAGGGAAGCATCTGAGGAACTGGTCTGCTGTGTGCCTCTGCACGGAGGTGTCTCTGACCTGTGCTCCACTGTGAAACTGTGGGTGCTCCTGACACTGTTAGCACAAAATCTGTGGGTCTGTTTGCTTGTGTGCGGTCATAAACTGCAGCCCATTCAAGCCCCTTTCTTTGTCCTTCCTCTGTGCACTTGTGATACAAGTCCACGCACATGCAAAAACTCCTTTTTATGTGTTCCTCCAGAAACCTTTGTACTCTTCTCCTCTCTCTCTCTCCTCCTTTACCCTTTCCCTTCTTTCTCAGTCCCCCTTCTAGTCCTTTGTCTACTACCTAATTCCGGGCATTTCCTTTCACTGATCTGAACCTTCTGGAAATATAACCAAGTATTTTCTTTAGCAAAACTTCCCCAGGACAAGGGTTGGGGTCTCTTATGACCCTTTCTCACTCTGGCCAACTACATTGCTGCAGACTTACTTCTTAGAGCTGTAAATAGCCCAGATTACAAGTCTCTAAATTGCAAATTATCCTGATTTCATCTTTCTTTTATTTTGATAATACTGCCATGACTGAAGAGAAAGAAAGACAAATTGTTCTGGAGGGAAGCCAACAAAGAATTCTGTTTACCGTGTGACCTTAAAGGAAATGTTCACAATCCCCTTTTTTCCTCACTATTTCTAAGTTTCTTCTTTTTCATACTGAGCCAACAGAAACCTTGCTGGAAAAGACCTTGGAAAGGTTTCCTGCAAGTAAACTGAGGCCCAGCACCAGTAGATGCCTAGTGTAGTTGAAAGACCCCGGCATCTACACTTTCCAGTCTGGGTTAATCCCGTGTGCTCCACTGAGGCAAAGCCAGGCGGTAAGCATCCGGCTAAGAGTGAGATTTATCCTTTTTTTCAAAGGCACGGTTCTCTGGTTGACAATACCAGAAGCTTCCCCTCCTTAGTTCCAGCACAATTCTTTATCCTCACCATTTGCTCTGCTCTCCCCACCCATTTCTAGCCCACCCACCTGGCCAGTGCTCAGCTACAGGGCCGACAAAACAATTTGGATTACCAGTGAAAGCCAGCTACCATTCTCACCATCCTGGTGACAAATCATAAATTAATGATATTTAAAAGAAGCTTTAACATGTATACACGTATACAGGCAAAGATATTCCTGTGCACGTGTGTGCCGCGCACACACACACACACACACACACGCATATTATTGTCATGAATACTAAAGACAATTTCTTTCTGCAACTACTGAGTGGCAGAGCCTGGTAGGGAAGACAGTGGCACCCAGTGGACAAATGTTTGATTGTTTGAGACAGGTGTTCCATCCTGAAATAGTCAGTCTTATATCTCAGCCTTTAGAAAGGTCAATTGCTTCCCTCACCTCTCCCTACCCTTCTGACATCCCATTTTTTTAAAACATCTATGGAATTTAAAAATAGTGGGGAGGCAAATGTTCTTACACTTCTGTCTTTTCAAGAATAAGACTAAACTAAAACACTGGAAAGAGCAAAACTTAAAAGCTCTGAGAAGAGTGCCTATATTTGATTAACCTATTTCAACAGTAACAGTAGAGATAGCCACATCTAAGAAAACACTCAGCTTAAATAAGAATATAATATTGAAAATGCCTAGAATGTGGTTTTTTTTTTCTTTAACACATCATACTTCCTTTTTTAAACCACGTCCAGCTTCCAGTTAAGTTCCTTTGGTTATACATACTTGGCAACTCCGAGGACAATACTTCAGGAAAATAGTGCACACAGACCATTCAATTTAATGCCGTTATGCAGTTTGCAAGTCGCACAGACACCAGTGTCACTCTCTAGCTCTTTTAACGATTCTTTTGTTTGTGAGCGCATTGGGTAAGGAAGCCCTCCTTATATATCTTTCTTCCTGGAACACCTAACTAGCATTTTACTCATGGTAGGTACAAAGAAATGGAGTGAAATCCAGTTTCTATTTTATGTATGTCATCTGCTAAACACCGGGGGAAAAAATGGATCTAGTTGCTTGATGTTGCATAAAGGATCATCAAGTTAAGAATCTTAAATATTAGGTGCTCTTTATGTTGAATTAAAAAAAATATATTTTTTAAGAATAAAAGGGATGAGTGCCTTTATGGGTGTACTGAATTTTACTGATATAACCGAGAACTCACTGAAACACATTCAATTACAAAATAAACATACATCTTTTAGCACAACGAATACATTCCAGCGGGGTGCTCTTAAGTTTGCCATTCAAAATTTCTTCCAGGTTTGGAGGCTTTAAAATTCTTAGCTTTTTTTTTTGCTTTGAAATGGTACCTCATGTTCATCATTATGTTCTTTGTAATTTTGCCATAGTTTGAGCCTGGTTTTTGTTTGTTTTAGAGAAAAGACCAGTTGGCAAGCCAGGGTTTTGGCATGTGGCTGAGATGGAAACTCTCCCAAATGGGTCAGGGCCTAGAGCAACACCCTTTCTTTAAGTGACCTAAGTCTTTGCATCAATCACATTTAGTCAGTAAACAACAAACACATCCCAAAGTAAGAGGTGCGCAATTTTGGTAAATTGAAAAAGAAAAAAGAAATGGAAGTCATCTGTGTGTGCCCCTACATCACCTGTTCACTCTACTTCTTTTTCTCATAACACAAGTACGTTTCCCCCCAGTTACTGCAAAAATCCTTGTAAAATTCTGATGCAATCAAATTTTGCTGTACAGACCTTTATTATGAGGAAAAAAATCCTCTTAAAATTGTTTTTCAAAAGTTTATGAAAATGCATTATCAAAACGTATCAACCCATAGTCAATCAACCTTTATAATATTTTAGGATCTTGTCTGTCCTTTTTCCTCCACTAACTGTCACCAAAAGTGAGCACTGGTGCCCCCAGACTCTAGGGGGCCAAGACCGCCTTGCTCTCTAGGGCCAATACCTCCTGCCCAGTGGGAAAGGACACCAGTAACAGTGGGATTTGCACTGTACACTACATTATTTGCAAAGTGTGATCGGACTAGGAAATCGTCCAGCCCCTGATATAAGCTTTACTGCTACTCACACTCTGCTTCTCTGAAATCAGAGACCTGCTATACTCAGATCATCTGTGAAGTGTCCGGGCTGCCCAGTAGAGGCTGGGCTTCCCCTAGGACCTGCTGTTTCTGTGAATTTCAAAAACCCGAGAGGGAAGCCAATATTTGAAAAACTCTCTTTCCTCAAATAATTTGAGAAAATTACTCCTGTGTGGTTCTATAGGTTTTATCTTACCTCTGGGCTTATCTGTTTATAATGCAAATATGTTTCATTTATTCAGGAAAACCACTCTCTTAAAGATGGCTTGCCTAATGCATGGGCTCTGGCAAATAGAAGTCAAAATACAAATGTAAAAGGAATTGCAAAGGCTGAAAGGATCTATACAGATAAAAGTAACTATTCTTATATCTAAATGAATGAAATGCTGTATCTGTATCTGCATGCATGTGGTTGTATACTTGTGAGTGCAGAGGTTAAAACCCGTATTTAGATTTCCACTTGCTTTATTACACGTGAGGAACATATATTTTCAGTCCCAGTGACAGGTATTACCTGTTCGGATAAGGATTTAGCCTTTTCTTCTGCTTCCTTCAGGCAACTCTCCAAGGTCTTGATTTGTGCCAAAGCAAATATCATCTGTCCAGTGTCCAGGGACTCTTTCTTTAAAACAATAATCAAGTATTACTTTTTGACATAGATGGCTTCCTGAGTGCATCTCAAACAACTTTATGGATTAAGGATAGGCTTAATAAACTCACATAAATCATCTCCTTTCCTTCTTTAACATAGTAATAAACAGTGAAATGTTATAAAAACAATAGTCTTGTTTAAAACAGTGTAGAGTCTAAAAGGAGGGCAAAAAACGCATACTAAATTATAACAACGAAGAGCTTTAGAAAGTTAGAACAATTACTCACATTGCAGTTTGGTTAATCTGCAGCTTTTACTCTTCATACAAAGGGAACTTTCCTTCAAGAGGTCAGGACCAAAAATTCAAATTCCTAATAAGAGATGTCATCTCGAATGCCTACATTTTTACCATTCGCCTGTCTTGAGGAACGGAGCCACGTCCCCTTCAACGAAGCTCCTATTTCCTCTAATCATCACCTTCTTAACACAAGTTCCATTAAAGCAAAGATACGAATTTGCTCATTCTTGTGCAGGACATGGCTAACATGAACCTTCAGAAGTTGGTTTTTCCCATTGGCAAGCGGAAGGGTACCCAAAGTTGGTATGGAAAAATCCGTTAGAGGCCCTAGTGAGACTAAAGCCCTTCCTGATTACTCTTTGGCTATTAGGACGATGAATTAATGGCTACACAGCAGTGGGAAAACCTAACAAGGAAAACCACCTACGTGCTGAGATTATGACCTTCCTATAGCCTCCTTGGGTGGGTGTGCTCTGTTTTCTTGTGAAGGCTCCGGCTGCTGCAGCTGCTTCCAATGAATGCCACAAAAAGAAAGAACTATGTTGCTACATATTTTTTTTTTAACTGCTGCTTTGTTTCTTCCCTTTGGTTTTAGGAGCCCACTGACGTTACACATGTGTGCCTTTCCTAATGATACAATAGAGCCATCTGGTGGTAAATGGAACCAGCCACAAAAATAAAGCATTCATTCAATTCCTGTAATTGCTCACTGTACTCTGAACCTTAGGGCCCCGCCACAGGCCTCTGATAGAAATGAAACTCCATGGGATGTGGGGCAAAAAGATGTTGCTACATCTCAACAACAACCTGGCTCTTAGGTCACACATGGCTGCATCATCTCCCCTAAAAGTCTGGTTTTAGGGGATGAACATCTTGGGCTAGTGTGATGATACTTGGGGTGAACCGGTGATCCTCAGCGTCCCATGATGATTCCACCGATTTCAAGAATCAACACCCCCAAATCTCAAAAACCAATCCTCAGGACAAAATTCTTGTGTATTTATGCTTAAAGATCATTCATGCTACAAAACTTTTTAGGCAGAAAGGGGAAATTATCAAGAGGCCAAATGCCAAAAAGACCAGGAATCCCTGGGCTATACTACTACTCCTGGAGAGAATCTTCTTGTCTAATGTTTGATCTCAAGAGGACGGTCTAAAAATTCTTATGAGTAGACCGGGCAAGATCAGCTCATCTATTTCTCTCTCTCTTTTTCTCCAAGCGTCTCCAATTTCCCAGCCTAGAAGGACCACCATTTCCAGTAACACAAAAGCAATATAAGTCAAAGCCAGATGAAACAGGCTTGGCTGAAGACTGTTATTAAATAACATAGGACTTTTTGCACAGGTAGATTTAAGAAATTGTCAAGTAAGGTAGAACAGGGAGAGTCCTGAGCCAGCTGTGAAGAACTGAGTCTGTCCCGCACACATTTACCCAAGCTGCCAGCTGTCACTCTCCACTCTCTGACTTGCCTTCCTGTTCCCGCGACAGGAGGCAACCCCCGTTAACCAAACAAAGGAATAAAAAATCAAGAATAATTTTGGAAATAAGCAAATACATGGGGTTAGAAGCTTTGGACACAGTGCGTGGTTTCCTAAGAGAGTTAGGTGTTATTAGTCTTTGTCGCAGTTTTGCAGGAATGCAATGGCAGAAGAGCAAAAAGGTGGGACTTACACCATTAAGTTCATTCTGCTTCAGGCGTCTGTGGACATTTCCTACATAAATTATGTTTTTATGAACATGAAACTGTCTTGGTGGTTAAAATAATTGATGAGTGAATTACACTAGGCCAAAGTCAGTTGTATGACATCCCATGTTAAGAAATGTACATACAAGCGCTTGGAGATTGAACCCGGGTCTGTGGATTTTCAAGTGGTAAATTCCAGCAATTCCATGGAAATTCGACTTTTTAACTTCTACTCTTGGCCTTAAAATTTCCTACCTAAATATCAAGCTAGTGATTTAAGCACATGTAGCTAAGACAACCAAGATAATTAAACCAAAGAGTGCCTCATATTGAAAAATCAGTAAACTCTTTCATAACAGCAAAGACACTAGATTATTATGCATGTGTGTTAAAGTTGATAGTCCACCAGTCGACAAATCTTACACAAAAGTTTAAGAGTAGATTTTCTTTTGGCTGCATAGGTTCCCGATTTGAGAGTTCGTAGGCAAATCTCTATTTTTCTAATTTTATTTTTCTTGATTTCTCTGGCCCATATGCATATCCTTTTATGGTCCCTTCTTTACTTTTAAGTCGGTATTTCTTTTTTTTACAATGACCTTGCTCTAATTCCTCAGCCACACAAACCCCACCCACCCTTCAAGACTGGTTCAAGGTCTCTGAGCCAAATCCTTCACGGGTCTCTAAGTCCATGTGCACCACGTAGGAAGGCCCTTGCCTGCATAGACCAGACAGTCCAGCACTGAGCATTTAATAGGAGCTCGATAAACAGCTGTTGATTGATTAGAGGCTCAGCGGTCAGAGAAGGTGGTTGCACCAGAAGAAGCAGCCCTTTATGCTGAGAAGCTTCTTTAAGCAATATTTCCTTGCATCCAGATTGGGACACTGACAGGGATTGGAACCTTAGAGAAATTCTGCTTGTCAAGTGTAGGTGCAAGGTAGTGAATGTGGCAGAGGGCAGGGGGGTGGCCATGAGGTTGGGTGATGATGACAGGGATGTTGTGAGGATTAAACTAGGTGAAACAGGTAACTACTTAAACAGAGAGCTCAATTAATGTTATTATTAATAATTCCATTAATACCGTTAATAAGAACCACTTGATATTAAAACTTCCTAGCTTATTTTTAAACTCTAGTAAAAGAAAGTCTCCATAGAGATACTTTTGT
The DNA here is from genome assembly GCA_029783875.1 of Phataginus tricuspis. Taxonomy (NCBI): domain Eukaryota; kingdom Metazoa; phylum Chordata; class Mammalia; order Pholidota; family Manidae; genus Phataginus; species Phataginus tricuspis. The sequence continues at coordinate 8,561,964 of JAQQAC010025234.1, forward strand.
AACAACAAATGATCATATGATAGCAGTGGAAAATTCAGTCAAGTATGCAATTAAAACAGTTAATATGTTAAATATGTGCATGTGCATTTATTTAAAAGCAAGATTCCTAAATGAAGGTGTGGTTATAGCAAGTTCCACCTTTATAGAAGAGCATTTGACACGGGTCAATTTAAGGCAAATGTTTCTAGCAGTCAAGCTTCTAATGTCCAGGGTTCCAGCAGCAGGCCCTGCTCAGTGGTTCGGTAACTTCCTGCCAGATAAAACATGCTTTCAACACATTTTGCAATGGTTAAGTTCCTGCTGGACATCTCGTCTCTTTACTGCTGCTGTTCATTTCTCTTTCCCCCTGCTTGACAGGCACTGAAGGCTCTACATCTCCTTCCCCTTCTACAATCTGCTCATATTTCTCAGGCAGATGAATGTCTTTCCCAGCCTTCTACCTAAGCACATTACCCTGGGCAGATTTATAGCCTCCCTCCACTATCTTTGAGGATCAGAATTCATTTTACAGTGGAAATTTCATCACCCTCCTTCCTTTCTGTGCTTAGCTTTTGCAATAGTTTCTCAGGCTAACTTGCCAATTTCTATTTAGGCAGCCATTTAAAAACTCAGTTTTCATGATTTCCGTCCATTCTAGGGAATACAGCATTCCTCTCTGTGTTTGGACTTGCCTTACTAATAACCTTATAAGATTCTTTTTATTGAAAACTTGAACAAACTGTAACTATTGTCAGTGCCCAGTGGGAAGATTGTAGAAAGCTTCCCACCAGCATGACTGTGAAGGAGATGGCCCCCGGGGAGGTGGACAGAGGAGCTCTGTGACCTGGGAGGCCACGTTCTGGACCTAACTGATGTGTGGTCGGGCTGTGTCTTTTGGACTTCACTTCTTGGGGCCTCAGGTTTTTCTTCTTGAAATGAAGACTCTACTGGTCAGATCTCAGCAAGAAAGAGAAGGCCACTCCAATGGAGCGATTGAGGGGAGCTTAATGAGGAGATGATAAACAAAGGGGTGGGCAGTTAAGGGCATCAAACAAAGGATGGTGAGGCACCACCTAAAAGTGAGGGTACCTTTGTCTTATCTTCAGCTGAGGACGTAGGGGAAGACGTGATGGGGGAGCATTGTTCCAGGATCTAGAGAGTGAGCGAGAAGAGAGGGCCACCACCCCCAGGAGCTGAGACTTGGGGTAGGGGAGTACAGCTACTGCCAACCTACCAGGCAGTAGTGGTGGACAGACCAGTGGAATAAATAGCTGACCTCCTCCCCAACACCCTCTGTTCTCTCTATATCTCCCTTGGGCTGAACCCAACAAGAAGCCAGAAGGGAAGAGAGCCTGAATGTCAAGTCTAGCCAGACCAGCTTCCCTGGAAAAGAGCAGAGTGGGGGAAGGCTGGAGAACAGATCCGCAGGAAGAGACAAAGAAACCTCAGGCCAAAGGAGTTTGACTTTATTTGGGGTTCCCTAATGCCAGCCTGTAATAGATTAGTGCTGGTTTGTGATAACATTTTCACCAGTCAGCAAGAAAAAGATAAGAGTAAAATTTTTTGAGAAAGAAACATGGTGAATTTTTCATGAAGCCAAATTTATTCCATTTAGAGGATTGTCCTTTATTTGGAGATCATGATCATTGTACATACATTGGAGTCAAGAGGATATTTCTTTAACAAATGATAGTAACAGTATATGGAAATTATTGTGTTCTAGTGTTTTTTTCTGGAAAAGGAAAAGTTTGCAGTCCTACGATAACTAACCCCAATTATTTTGGGAGTAGAAATTCTTATAAGTTTATGAAATCTAAAAGTATAGAGACCCTCTGCGTAAACCGTCTCTGTTAAATTCTGAAGTGAATGTTTTATCAGGTGGCCTTTCCAGAACTATGGTACCTGAATTCCCCTGGACCAAATCAAATATGGACCTGTATTCAATATATCGAGTTGCTTTAAGGGTTCCAGGATACTATTTTTCTTGAAAAAACACATTTTTAAGGGTCAGCCTGTCATCCTGTAGTGGAAAGATTTAACTACTTTTCCATTTCTATAGCATCATTGATAGACTGCAAGAAAAAGTATTCGAAAGGAATTGTTGATTCAGATTTTAACTTACAAAAAGATTGTTGGCATGGAAGTTTAAAGAGGAAGGACCATGGGACATCTGATAAGTTCATAAATAACTTTAAATAATGACTTGCCCCAAACTCTCCACTTTAATTCAGTTCAAAGAATTTCAATTTATTAAGTTCAAAAAATATTTATCGAGGGCTCCCTATTTGCCAGATACTGTGCTAAGCGAGGAGGTAGTAAGTAGTAACAAGACAGAGTTAATGATATCACCAGAATGCTCAGCTTAGAATTTGGCTCTACTACCCAAATCCTGGGATTTAAGTTTTAGGTAAAAATCAAAAGAATATGAAAAATGTGGTGGTTAATTTAATATTTGTATGCTCACTTGTAATATAATGTTCTGAGCTTTTCTCGTTGATGGATTCTGGAAGATGTTGGGAGGAGGTAAGAGGCAGTGCTAACCTGTCTTCAAACATTCCAGATCTGTCTCAAATAAGATTGCTTCACACATTCTCAGAGACCCTGTACAAATGTATCGAAGGAGAAAAGGGGCCCAGTGATCAGTGGGTATCTTCCATCATTTACAGTTAACAGTGAAATGGACAGGGTTAGAGGAGCCCTGAATGTAGGCTCATATTATATTACAGAATTTGTTCTATGACCTGAAGTAGCCCTCCACTGTTTTGATTTTATGGGAACGTTTCTTAAGCCTTTGAGCATCACAAACCTCTTTGTGTACCTTTTGATATCTGTGAATTCCCTCGCTGGGAAAAAAATGCATTAAGTACATGCTTAGGTACATGTACACACACACAGGGCACATGTGCCCGGAATGTTGCCCAAATATACTTTTAGGGTGTTGAAGCATCTTTCTCAATGCCATCCATGTAGCCCACATTATGAATTCTGTGTTTAAAATGCATAGTATATTCCAACCATCTTTAATTTTTATCCTAAAATACCAAATCTTAATGAATGAGAGTATCAGTATGTTCTTACTGTCTCTATTTGTACATCATGCAAATGAATGAAAACAAATAATCTTTTCTTTCTAAGGAAATGTCCCAAACTCAAAAGAAACAAAATAGTCCCTCTTTTTGGACAGTGGAGCACATCTTCCCAGGGAAGCCTGGTTCTTCTAACTTTAACCTCACAGCAACTCGTGCTAACCCATCCTATTGACCAGGAAGTGAAGGTTTCAATAATGAAAGTATATTTCCTTCATAAGAATGGGAAAAGGACATAGCAAGGTAATTTGCTGTTTAAAAAGATTTTGACTTATTTTAAAAAAATGAAAGAGAAGGGAAATGGGGAATTGTTTAATGGATATCGAGTTTCAGTTTTGCCAAGTGAAAAAGTTGTGGAGATTGGTTTACAAAAATGTAAACATGCCCCTCCTTAGTGAACCACATACTTAAAAATGATTAAAATGATCATTTAATGTTAAATGTATTTTGCCACAATTAAGACTAAAAACTTACTGTAAAGGAAATGTACAAAGCACATAAATTATGGAGTAAAAGAACTAGTTGATGTAAAATTAATTCAGTTACTCTCTACCTACTTCAAAGGATGTTGTGAGAAAAAAGATTGAACATAATAAAAACTGTGACTTTTTTTATAAAGTGAAAAACATAATGGAATCTTACCAAAGGAAAGGATTTTGATTCATTTAGTAAAGAAAACACCCCCAAAAAACTTTTTAAGTAAAATTTTGGTTTAATGGGGCACATAATAATAATACAAATATTTTCCCCATGTATGAATATAATGCTTGGAATAGTTGAGTCTTTTTGTGACAGGATTATCTTCTCACACTTCATACATTAATTTAGATTTTGAGTATATTGGCATACTGACCAAGAATGTTTTCATTCTCTTACTGTATCCCATTGTTTTAGGAAATGCACATGCTTGTAGGAAGAAGCATTTTCAGGTTAGCTTATAAGGGAGGTGAGGGAAAATCATTGCCCAAGTTGATTGTTTTTTCAGACTCGGTTTTGTGAATAAATTACGGCTACACTGTGTATAATCAATAACAAATGCTTTATGACTCACAGTGTTCAGTATGAAGGTATTTTTTTTCCACCAAAGCATTTTAGGCTCTATATAAGTAAACTTTAAAAAACCCCAAAAATTAACTACAGTAACTACAGTGATAAGAACTTCAATACTCTAATGATGTTGTTCCCAAAATCTAGCAAGGAAATCCTTAGTTGAACTTAATGTTCCATGAGAAACCTTTTCCATGAGAAACTTTCCGCCTCTTTCAACCCAGCCTGGCATTTGTACAGACTCCCCTCTTTACCAGCATTTGAAGGAAAAGTGTGTTATGAATCCTTTAAGAGCAGATAAAAGTTCAGCAACAATTTCCATAGTCCATTCCAATGTGATAAGGTAAGCAGAAGACAGATGGGAGAGCTGCTCTCTTTTGCTGTGAATTTCCACTTCTTGTAAGGCCTCTCTGTCACCGTATTGGTGAGAGGCATGGCCGGAAAAATCACAGGGTGGGTAGCATGCTCAACATCAGTATTTCAGTGGTCCTGTTTTCTCATCTGTGAGATGAGAAGACCATTAGACCTAATTCATCTGTTCTATGGTGGCCATTTGTCATGCTGTTCTGATGGTCTAGTGTCTTTTTCTGTTTGGAGGATTTCCCTTCTCACAAATCTCATCTCCCCAAAGTATAAGCCAAGAGTTTCCATCAAGCATCCTTTACAGTCGAGGTGTAGGCAGGTGACTTAGGCACCCACCAGTCTGAGACTTCAAGATGGGTGAGAGTGAAGTGAAAAAGGGCTGAACAGAATGGAATCTGGCCAGGCTGACAGGGTCATTCTGTTTTCAGAGGCTGCAGTGACCCAAGACTTAGAAGTACCACCTTATACCGAGGGGAAATGTCCTGGGCCCGATGCCCAGGGACAGCATTAATAGGTTCTTCTCTGACTCTCCTACAGTCTCTCTCTCTCTCTGAAATACTTAATATTCTTTAGTAATTCATTTTCCCCTTAGTACTTACTAGAATGAGTTTTGTTGACTTTAGGTATGAAACCGAATGATTATTATTGTTCATGGGACTGTAAGCAAGTAATTTAATTATTCTGAACCTCCATTTCCTTACCTCTAAAAATGGCAAAAATGATAACCTAATGGGAACTGCCAAGCTGATTAAATACGGTAATACAGAAAAATACATAGCCTGATGCCTGATCCACTGTGATGTAATGAGTCATTAGAAATATATATTTGGTCACTCATATGACCAAATGTATACTTTGCAGGTATCTTTGGTCTTCATCCGCAGTTCCTGAAAACTGCAGAGTTCTAAAGGTGGAATGGGTGTCTTGCCATGTTAATGAGAGACCTTTGGCCGCCACCCAAGGGCAGGGGCTGAAGGTTGAATTAGTCAATGAAGCCCTCACAAAAACTCCTAAGAAGAACATACTGGTCTCTTGGATCCTGCTTCTCGGTCGGGGAAAGCTTCTACGCACGGGGAACCACAGCGCCCGCACCTGCCACCGAGCCAGGCCCCAAGCTCCACGAGGACCGAAACTCCTTTATTCAGGACCGTGCCCTCTGTCTCTCTTCATCTGGCTGTTAACTTGTGTCCTTTACGGTATCCTTTATTAAGCTGGTCAACGTGTTTTCCTCAGTTCTGTGAGCTTCTCTAGCAAATTAATTGAACCTAAAGGGGAGGTCTTTTGAACTTCCACTCTGTAACCAGTAGGTCAGAAGCACAAACAGCCTGGGGCTTGAGACCTGTGTCTGGAGTGGCAGGTAGAGGGCAGTCTTGTAGATTCCCCTTAACCTAGGGAATCTGGTGCTGTCTCTGGGAAGAAAGCATCAGAATTGAGTTCTCAAGACACCCTGCTGCTGTCGCACACACACACACACACACACACACGCACACACACACACACACACACACACACACACACACACACACACACAC
>JAQQAC010025234.1:8567980-8659938 GCA_029783875.1 Phataginus tricuspis
ACACACACACACACACACACACACACACACACACACACACACACACAGGAATCAGGTCCAGGAACCCCAAAGGAGATATACCACTATTACTGCTGTGTATAATCCTATTATCGTTGTATATGAAAAAAGACATCGCTTCCACAAGTGGAGCTTTTTTTTTAAAGTCATCTTTTTAACCTCTAGGTTTTATGTTTCTGTGGCAAAGCTTCTGGGAACTCACAGCTTAGGAAAGAGCCTGAATGTTGATTAGAAGGACGAGAAACTCTTAGAAACTCTAGCGGTCTTAGCATTATGTGATTACACCTAGGGGTTACACCAGTTGGCAAAAGTAAATCATCCTGCATAATAAAAGAGCAAAATTCAAAATGTTGGAGAAAAGGCACACCTGGTACCCTCCTCTGCCACCTAAAGAGGGTTTTTATGTGGTCTGCTCTATTTCTTCCTTCACCTTCTTGCTAGATTTGTTCTTTGGGGCTTCTGAGATGGAAAATGGGGAGATTAAGAAAGGGCTCGAAGAGTATGGACTAAGGCTAAAGGAAAAAGTTTTCCAAGGAGTTTTTGAGGTGGGAAATGGGAAAAGCTATCATGTGAGATAAAGCTTATGGAAAAGGAAAGAATAATTTTTAAAAATGTATCTCTGGAATTTCCCCAATTATACTGTTTAATTAATGCAATTTAACCCTCAGTATACCATCGAGTTCATACAGGAGTCCAGTGCAGTTTTGAGTTTCTTTTTTTGAGCCATTCCATTTGTAAAATTCTCTGTTTCATGGCTTTTACTCTTTCTTAGAGGTTTTATAAAGAACAAACAAAATACGTTTTTTAAGAACACTCATATGAGTTTTTACTAAAACTCGTTCTATCTTGCAATTATCAAAAAGACCCATGGGATCCTTTTGCAAATCTAAGATATGTTGTGGGTTCTCAGTGACTTTATTTTTTCCTATATTTGAAACATATTTCTATTTAATCATTCTAGGAGTTATTTTTTTGTCATTATTCATAAACTATTTCCAACTAAGACTTTTAAGAAAACTACAAAACTGTGGAACTGATTAGAAGTCCAATATAATGGAAAAATTAATAATCATCCTTCAGTTCCTTATTGCATTGCCAAAAGCATTGCGTCATCTCCCAAAGTGTGAAGAGATGACACCATTTTTATAGCGCATTTTTGGCTTTCATTAAACACAGTTGAGAATACTGAATTTTCCTTTTTCCATCAATAATGTCCAAAAGGAAGAAAACTGACAAAGGAAAACATATCACAATTCTTAGGCAAATGAAAAGATGAGCGTGAACAGCAGTACCGTTGACCAGCACCGTCCAAGGCAGTAGCCACTAACCATGTGTGGTTTTTGAGCACTTGAAGTGTGGTTAGTCTGAATGGAGATGTGTTTTAAGTATAAAATACACACAAGATTTTGAAGTCTCAGTACAGCGATATAGGACATTGTTAAGATACTTCAATATATTTTTGTATTGAGTACATGTTAAAATGGCTATATTTTGGATATATGAGATTAAATGAAATATATTATTAAAATGTACTTTCACCTGTTTATTTTGAAAATTTTAATGTGGCTACTAGAAACTTTAAAATTGTATGTATGGCGTGCAGTACATTTCTAAGGAAATTTCTGCTGTAGACATTAATGCTGGTGGTGGAATTAATCATTTAAGTGTAATAGGCTATGAATCTTCAGGTCATGACTTCCTAGAGACTTAGATGAATGTCCTCAGAATCATGAACTGATGAGTGAAAAATGCATCTCTGAGGACAAAAAAGGGAATAGGTATTCTCATACAAGACAGACAGCATCACACAATGGTTTGTGACGAGAACTTGGACTTCCTTATTTCGTTAAGTGAATATGTGACTATTCCATCTTCTATAATGTTTGTGTGCCAAGATTTTTACTAGTAACAAAGAGATATGCTATGTTTAAAAACATCAATATTTCTAACTTTTTTTTAAACCATGCCTTTATTCTTCTGTAAATTATTTGAAAAATGACTTTAAAAGTAAAAAATTTAGTTGGGTTCATTTGATCCAGATGGTAAGTTATGACGACTATTTTCCTAGTAGTCTGAGGTTTAAGAATTTGACTCATTTGAAAGTTATCTTGTGGGTACTAGACTGTTTTTTTAAAGCCACAAATTCAGTTCTGAGGTTGGACCATTTGGATATCATCATTACATGTTAAGCAGACACAAAGAATGTTATTAAGGGAGACTTTTTTTTCCAGATTTTCAGTAACATGATTATCAGAAAAGAATGTAAGAACACATTTGAGGGCAAAAGGCCAAATGCTGATTTATTCAGAAGGAGAAAAATTAGTAGGATTCAGAGTATAGTCACCATGGACATAGATAGTTCTATTTTAAGGAAGATTCCAAGTAGAAATAGTCCCTAGGGAAAGCAGGCTATTCAAGAATTTGTAGCATTTTCCTTAGGCATTTGAGGCAAGCAAGACAGGGTTTACTCCTTTCCAGAGAATGTTTCTCAACCATGTTTAATTTAAAAATAACTTACAGTTTAAATTTCCTTCGCATTAACTGTATGATTCAAAAGCGTTTTCATCCCTAACTGAAAAACACAATGTGTCCAGATATTCAATAACAAACATATGAGAATTGTTCACATTTCTTGGGCACCTTTTATATATAAGGCCCATAGCTAAGCCCTGAAGGATTCAGATGAATTACTCAAATTCCCCACCCTTCAGCAGCTCATAATGTGATAAAGGTTGAAAAAGGGAAGAGAGATATTCTGATAAGTGAATTTTAATATTATAAGGATTAGAGAGGAGAAGTGAAAAGACATAGAGTGAGCGTTATCTTTTGCTTTGGATTCTCTATATATTATGTTCCTGAAATTAAGACAATATAAAAGGTATAAAAATGAAGTGAAAATCTTTCAAAATCCTACCAAGAGTTTGCCACGTGTTATGTATGGACTGAATGTTTGTGTTCCCTACCTCCATCAGATCCATATGTTGAGGACTTAATTCCCATTGTGATATTAGTAAGAAGTGGGACCTCTGGGAGGTCATTAGGTTTAGACGATGTCATGAGGGTGGGGTCTTTGCAATGGAATTAATACTCTTAAAAGAAGAAGCCAAAGAGCTCTCTCCCTCTGTCACCTTCTCTCTTGTCCTCTCTCCCCGTCTCCCTTTCTCTCCCCTGGCTTATCCCTGTGCCCCCAGCAACATACATACAATGGACCATGTAGCAATAAGACAGCCATCTGCAAGCCAGGACCTGACCTTGCTGGCACCTTGATCTCTGACTTCCCAGCCTCCAGAACTGTGAGAAATAAAAGTCTGTTGTTTCAGCCACCCAGCCTGTGGTGTTTTGTTATGGCAGCCCAAGCCAACGAAGACACCATATTTGGTGAAATACCTTCTAGACTTGTGTCTGTATACCAGTAAGATGCATAACATATAAAACATTGATTCACACTATATATGGTTATATATGATTAAATTATGATTATTTTCAATGAATAATCTGTATTTGAATAATGAGAGATGCCATTTTCCATAATTTTTAACTTTAAAAATGACCATATATTTAATGGCCACAACAAATTTTACTATGTGTATATGCAGTTTTCTCTGCTATTGAGCTACCCTGTAATAAGCATATTTATACACCTCTGTAAACTTGTTTTTTATTTTCTTAATATAAATGGGATTTTAAAGGGTGTGGATTTTAAAGGGTGTGTACTGGATTTTAAAGGGTGTGTACTTGATATATATTTAAGATTACATCCCAGAAATTAAGAGTTTCACAGACAATCTATGAGCATCTTAGTTTTCTTACACCTTTGCCAACAATGACATTTCCATACATAAAAAAAAGGAGGTATAATTGACATACAATGTCACATTAGTTTTAGGTATACAACATAGCAATTCAATTATATATGTTGCAAAGTGGTCACCCCAGCAGGTCTAGTTAATACCTGTCACCTTTCAGAGTTAATATAATGTTATTATGTTCCCCTTGCCCTACATTACATCTGCATGCCTTATTACTTTTATAATTGGAAGTTTGTACTTCTTTATCTCTTATACCTATTTTTGTTTTTAAGATTCCACATAAAAGTAAAATTATATGGATGGTATTTGTCTTACTCTGACTTTTCATGTAACATAATACCCTTTAGGTTCATCTATGTTGTCACAAATGACAAGATTTCATACTTTTTTATGCCTGGGTAATATTCATAAGAAGTTAAATAAGTATTACCCATCTATTCAGCCCACACTGTATACCTAGGTTGCTTCTGTGCCTTGGCTATTATAAATAATGCTGCAGTGAACATGGGGCTGCAAATACCTTTTCAATTTAGTGTTTTTTTCTCCCTTGGATAAATACTAAGAAATGGAATTGCTGAATTATATGGTAGTTCTGTTTTTAATTTTGGGGGAATGTCCATGCTGTTTTCCATAGTGGCTGCACCAATGTACATTTCCACCAATAGTGCACAAGGCTTCCCTTTTCTCCACAGCATCACTAACACTTGTTATTTCTTATCTTTTTGATAATAGTAATTCTGACAAGTGTAAGGTGATACTTAATTATGGTTTTGATTTGCATTTCCCTGATGATTAGTGATGTTGAGCATCTTTTCATGCACCTGGCCATCTGTGCATCTTCTTTGGAAAAATGCCTATTCTGATCCTCTGCCCATTTTTGAAATCAAATTTTTGTGTGTGTGATCACATTGTATTAGTTTTTTATAGGTTTTGGTATTAACCCCTTATCAGATATATCATTTAAAATATCTTCTCCCATTTAGTAGGTTGCCTTTTTATTTTGTTGATGGTTTCCTTCACTGTGCAAAAGCTTTTTAGTTTGATGGAGTCCCATTTGTTTATTTTTGCTTTTGGAATCATATATTAAAAAACATTGCTAAGACCAATGTCAAGGAGCTTACTACTTATATTTTCTTCTATGAGTTTGATGGTTTCAGGTCATACATTCAAGACTTTAATCCATTTTGAGTTGATTTTTGTATATGGTGTAAGATAGTAGTCTAGTTTCGATCTTTTGCATGCAGCTGACCCGTTTTCCCAACACTGTCCTTTCCCTAATGTATAATCTTGACTTCTTTGTCATAAATAAATTGACCACATGTACACAGGTTTATTCCTGGGCTTTCTATTCCGTTGTGTTGATTTATCTATCTATTCTTATGCCAATGTCATAATGTTTTGATTACTGTAGTTTTGTAGTATAGCTTGAAATCAGAAAGCCTGACACTGGCTTTGTTCTTTCTCAAGATTGTTTTGCTCTTTAGGGTCTTTTGTGGTTCTGTACAAATTTTAAAATTATTTATTTTAGTTCTGTGAAAAATGTTACTGGAATTTTGATTGCACTGAAAGCTTTGGGTAATATGGATATTTTAAGACTCTTAATTTTCCCAATCCATGAGCACAGAATATCTTTCCACTTTTTTTTGTCTTCCTCAATTTCTTTCATTAATGTCTTACAGTTTTCAGAGTACAGGTCTTTCACCTCAAATTTACTCCAAGGTATCTTTAACTCCAAGTTATTCCATTGTAACTGGGATTGTTTTCTTAATTTCTTTTTCTGATAGTTCTTATTAGAGTATAGACAAATTTTTGTATACTAATTGTGTATCCTGCAACTTTACTAAATTCATTTATTAATTCTAACAACTTTTTGGAGGAGTCTTCAGGGTTTTCTATACATAGTATGTTACAAATAGTGACAGTTTTACTTCTTTCTTTCCAATTTGTATGCCTTCATTTCTTTTTCATGCCTAATTGCTCTGGCTAGGACTTCCAGTAATATGTTGAAAAAAAGTGGGGATGGAGGATAGGGGGCTTCCTTGTCTTTTCTTAGAGGAAAAGCTTTCAGGTTTTTACCACTGAGTATGATGTTAGCTGTGGGTTTGTCATGTATGGCCTTTATTATGTTGAGGTATATTCTTTCTATGCCCACTTGGTTGAAAGTTTTATCATAAATGTTGTATTTTGTCAAATGCCATTTCTCTATCTGTTGAGGTAATCATATGATTTTATCTTGTATTTTGTTAATGTGGGATATCACATTATTTGATTTGTGGATGTTGCATCCCTGGAATAAATCCAACTTGATAATGATGTATGGTCATTTTAACATATTGTTGAATTTGGTTTGCTGATATTTTGTTGAGGGTTTTTGCATCTATGTTCATCAGGAATATTGGCTTGTGATTTCTTTTTTTGTGGTGTCCTATTCTGGTGTTGGTATCAGAGTAAAGCTTGCCTCATAAAATGAGTTTGGAAGCTCTCCCTTCAATTTTTTAGAAGAATTTGAGGATAGATATTAAATCTTTGAATGTTTGGTATAAATTATCACTGGTCCTGGAATTTTGTTTTACAGAAAGTTTTTGAATACAGTTTCAATCTCCTTACTAGTAGTTGGTCTATTCAGATTTTCTGTTTTTTCATGATTCCGTCTTGGAAGATTGCACATTTCTAGGAATTTACCCATTTCCTCTCCTTTGTCCAACTTGTTGGCATATTCTTGTTCATATATTATCTTATCCTTTGTATTTCTGTGGTATCAGTTGTAATTTCTCTTTCATTTCTGGTTTTACTTGAGCCCTCTCTTTCTTTTTTTGATGAATCCAGCTAAGGTTTGTCAGTTTTCAAAGACCCATCTCTTAGTGTCAGGTACTTTTCAATTATCTTTTTAGTTTCTATTTCATTTATTTCTACTCTGACCTTTATTTTCATCCATTGGTCTTCACTTGCTTTTCTTCTTCTGGTTACTTTAGTTATAAAGTTAAATTGTTTATTTGAGATTCTTTTGTTTGTTTTTTTAAGGTAGGCCTTTATTGCTATGACTGTCCCTCTTAGAACTGCTTTTGCTACATTTCATAGACTTTGGTATGCTGTATTCCTGTTTTCATTCGTTGTTAGTTATTTTTATTCCTTGATTTGTTCTGTGACTCAATAGTTGTTCAATAACATGGTGTTTGATCTTCATGTATTTGTAGCTTTTCCAGTTTTCTTTTTATAATTGATTTTTAGTTTCATACCATTGTGGTTGAAATATAGACCTGATATGATTTTAATCTTTTGGAATTTATTGAGACCTGTAGCCTGACATATGGTCTCTCCTGGAGAATGCTCCATGTGGACTTGAGGAGAATGTGTATTCAGATGTTTTTGGATGGAATGCTCTCTATATATTACATCTATCTGGTCTAATATTTCATTTAAGGGGGATGTTTCCTTATTAATTTTTTGTCTACATGATCTATCCATTGATGGAAGTGGAGTGCTAAAATCCTCTACTATTACTATATTGATTTCAATTTCTCCCTTTAGGTATGTTAATATTTGCTTTATACTATTTTGGTGCTCCAATATTTGGTACATGCATGTTTATAAATGTTATATCTTCTTGCTGGATTGACCCCTTTATCATGTAGGGCCCCTCTTTGTCATTTATTACAGTCTTTTTTTGTAAAGTTTGTGTTGTCTGATATGAGTATAGTTACCCCAGTTTTCTCTTTGTTTCTATTTGCATAGAATATCTTTTTCCATCCCTTCACATTCAGTCTGTGTGTATCCTTACTTCTGAAGTGACTCTTTTGTAGGCAGTATATAAATATGTCTTGTTTTTTTTTTATCCATTCAGACCATCTATTCCTTTTGATTGGAGAATTTAGTACATATACATTTGAAATAATTATTAATAGGTATGTAGTTATTTATAGGTAGGTAATGGCATAGTAATTATTAATAGGTAGATATTGACATTTTGTTCATTGTTTCTGGTTGGTTTTGTAGTTCTTCTCTTTTCTTTCCTTCTTCTCTTTCTCTTCCCTTGTGGTTTGATGATTTTCTTTAGTGTTATGTTTAGATTTCTCTCTCATTCTCTTTTGTGTATTGTAGTTTTTGCTTTGTGGTTGTCATGAGGCTCACACATATCATCCTATGTCAATAGCAACTTAAATTTTAACGCACTACAAAACTCGACATTTTATGCATATACACACACACGCATTTTGTGGTTTTGATGTTACTTTTTACATCTTTTTATTTTATATATCCATTAAAAAAGTATTGTAGTTTTAGTGAATTTTACTACTTTTGTCTTATAACAGTAGTTTTATAAGTGATTAATCCACTACCTTCTCTATATATTTACCTTTTCCAGTGAGATTTTTACTTTCCTGTATTTTGCTATTAATTAATGCCATTTCTTTTCAGCCTAAACAGGTCCCTTTAATCTTTCTTGTAAGGCTGATTTAGTAGTAATGAACTCCTTTTTCTTTCACTGTTCTAGAAAACTTTTTATCTCTCTTTCAAATCTGAATGATAACCTTGCCAGATAGAGTATTTTTGGTTGGAAATTTTTGTCCTTTAAGCACTTTGAATATGTCATGTCACTTCTATCTGGCTTGCAAAGTTTCTGCTGAAAAATCTGCTGATAACCTTTATATAAAAGAATTAATTTTTCTCTTGCTGCTTTTAAGATCTCTCTTTAACTTTTGACATTTTAATTATAATATATCTTAAGGTGGATCTCTTTAGGTTCATCTTATTTGAAACTATTGGGGCTTCCTGGACCTGAATGTCTGTTTTCTTCCCAAGGCTGGGGAAGTTTTCAGCCATTATTTCTTCAAATAAGCTTTTCTATCCCTTTCTCTCTTCTCTTTCTGGGACCCTTATAACATGAATGTTATTCTGCTTGATGTTGTACCAGACGTCCCTTAAGTTGTTATCTTTCATTTTTAAAAATGCTTTTTTCCTTTTGTTCCTCTTTCTGGATGAGTTCCATTGCTTTATCTTCCAGCTTGCTGATCCATTCTTCTACTTCATCCAGGCTGCTGTTTGAACCCCTCTAGTGCATTTTTCAGTTCAGTTATTATATTCTTCAGCTCTGAGTCATCTTAGGTACTTTCTTCTATTTTCTATCTCTTTGTTTAAGTTATCACTCTGTTCATTCTTCTGAGCATTTTTATGACCATTGCTTTGAATTCTTTATCAGGTAATTGCTTATCTCTGTATCATTAAGGTTTTTCCCTGAGGTTTTGTCTTGTTCTTTCATTTGGAATGTATTTCTCTGTTTCCTCATTTTGCTTGACTCTGTGTTTGTTTCTATGTATTTGGTGAAACAGCTACTTTTCTCAGTCTTGAAGGAGTGGCTTTGTGTAGGTAATGCTCCTTCTTGTTCAAACTCGCTCTAGCTTTTGGTTGTCTCTTGAGCCTTGTGATTGTCTAAACAAACCCTGTGGTTTGTTCTTGAAATGCTTCTGTTGTTAAGGGTGTGCCACTATCTGTCAGTGATCCAAGGGGAGGAATCTCATTTAGCACCTAGTTTCAGGTTGATTGGAAGCCAGACCTTCAGGCAGCAGCTTTTAAAGTATGAAAATATATACAGTCCTGTGGGCCTACAGTCATAACCCCTGCTAGTATCCAGAATAGATCTGGTGCTGTCCCCTGGGTGAGGATGCAAAAAATCAGATCTCTAGGTGAGTGTATAAGCTCCTTTCTGCTAGTCTCACTGAGCTATAAGGAGGCTATGGGAGTACACAAAGATGATGTCTCCCTGCTTATGTTCCCTGGGAGCACCGCCATAGCCTCTAAATATATGGGAGAGTGGAAGCCTGTCCCTCAGGCTGAGGCCCCAGACTAAGTAAATGGCCCTTTTCACGGGAAGACTGGAGCTGGGTTTCAGTCTGCTGTCTGTGCAGTGCCCTGGGCCTGCCAAGAACTGTCTTTCCAATTACTGTAGTCTTGTGGAGCTCTGGAATGCCAGCCTTCTTGGCCAGTAGGGCCAGGCGATCAAGGTCTGTCCCCTATGTGGATTGCACGTGCCCACTGGCTTTAGCTAGGCTACTGGAAACTGTAGTGGGCAGAGCTTCTCAAGTGCTTCAGAAAATCCATAGGAAAGTATCTTGACTGCACACACCCGCAGGACAAAGCAGTGCTCAGGAGAGTGCCTTGTGTGTGCATGTATGCTATGTTTAGGCTAGGAGTGGGAGAACACCACCACCCCACTCATCACCAGCCTCAGCCAGGGGGTGGGGTAGTGTGGCAACTGCCTGTGATTACACACTTTACCTAGGGAATGGGAAACTCCGAGATGGTTTGCACTCAGCCACCCAGGCCAGTGGCAGGGGCACACAACCTGTACTTTCCAGCCTCAGCAGGTTCCATGACTGCCACCCACACCAGTCCCAGCAAAGTGGCTAGAGGATGCCATGTCTCATCTCTCCAGCCTGTTCAGGCTATGTAGTGAGTGTAATAATGGCCTCACTCCCTAGTTGTTCTCTATCCAGGGAACATCTCAAATGTCCCCCACCCCTTCAACCGATGCCTTCAGGTCACAGCAAATGAATCTCCCTTACATATAGCTTAGGTGCTTTTCAAACTGTTATTTTTTTCGCAGGACCTTGGGGTGAGCGACACTGAAGCAAGCCCTCCAAAGAGAGAATCTCAGTTTCCTATAGCGCTCTGGGACACCCAGATGTCAGCTCCATTGGTTTTCAAAGCCAGGCATTTCTGTTGCAGACCCCAGGGCCCAGGGCGCAGAATGTGGGCCACTGCCCTAACCCCCCTGGGAGAGGTGCCTGTCTGCTGAGATCCTTTCTTATTCTGTCACCTGTTCCAGGGGTGGGGTTTTTTGTGAGACTGTGTCTCTCCCTTTCCTGCCCGTCTGGATGTAGCCCTTTTATCCTATGTTTCAGAGAGCTGTTCATCTAGTTTTCAGGTCTTTCTCAGAGGGAAATGATCCTTATGTAGCTATAGATTTGATACGTCCATAGAAAGAGGTGAGTTCAGGATCCTCCTATATGGCCGTCCTGGACCCCCTCCTCCTCAATACTTTTTATATCTGTCGATCCCACAGGTAAATATGATACCTAAGTTTGAGAAATTTTTTTTTTTTTTTGCATTCTATTGAGTTTGGAAATTTTATTTGATTATGCAAGTTTGGACAAGTTTTCCCATCTTGTTGGATATTTGTATGTCTTATTCTGTAAATTGTGTTTTGTGTCCTTTGTCCATCTTCTATCTAAAGGCTAATCTTTTCCTCATTGGTTTATATGAGGCCTTTATATATTAAGGTTATCATTTTACAAATATAGTATGATATTACAAATATTTTCTATTACTTATTTTGAATGTTTATAAATGCCTCTGAAACGGGTTGAAATAATGGTAAGTGGTAAGTTATCTTACAGGATACAGAATTTTCAGTGACTAAATTATCTTTTCATCTTCATACATTAATGCATAACTTTGTCAAAGGAGAGAGACAACTTTTTGAAGAAGCAAAGTCTAAATAAAACTTGGAGAAACACTTGATTTCTCTGAAGCTCATTAAGGACAGATAACAAATCACAGTGATATAAATTATCAGACCCATTTCAGAAAAACTGATTGAGTCTGATACCTGATCTAACAAAATCAGCTCAGATGTTGACATGATAACCTGGGGCTTTTATTCCCAGAAACAAATCTCAGTTTAACTAAACTATCAAAACAAACTAAAGGGATGCTATCCAGTCTGGCTGATGAAACTGAGGGCAGCCAAAGGCCAGGCTCTGTCCCTGAGAAGCCACATCCTCATGCTTTTCACTCCCAGCTCACTTCCTCTCTCGCCCAACTTCTCTCCAACCATCCAAAGAGAGCTCCCCAAAGGGAGACTTACTCTTTTGGGAAAGATGAGATTGAAAAATTGACCTTTTGGAGGATATTTTCTATCAAGGAAATATTGAAGTTTTAGAAGGTATTTTTCTTCAGACCACAGCATTTGGAGGGTGCTCTCAAAGTCAGACTGATTCATGTGATGGTCCCCAAAACATACTTCCCGCTTGGCCTGTGGTGCTCTGATCTAGACACTCAAGTTTCAGAAGAGTAAATGATACATGGAACTTGAATTTATCCAGAATATTCATTCAGAGTAATCCTTCACTTTGACTAAATATATAAATTTAATTTTATATATTTAAGTATAAATATATATATATGACTTCCATCCCCTTTTTATATCTAACAATTTATTTCCTTCTATGCACACCAACTTCCCAGAATATCTACCCTCATGTGTGAGTACTACTGTAAGTCCAGGGGAAAAATCCCGGGGCAAAATACCTCTAAAACCGAATCAGTCAAAGGGAGAAATAAAGTTAAGAAACCCTTTTATTTCTTACAAGCAGTCATCCCCGTCTCTCTCTTGACCAGGCTGAGGCAGAAGAGAGCTCTACCCAACCTCTCTGGTCCAGATAAACCTTCGCTCCCAGGCCCTTGTAATTACCTATTGATACGTAGATGGACCACCTCTCTCCACCCCTTGAAACACCTATTGACATGCAGATGCTCTAAAGCCAGGAGAGAGATTCTGGAAATATTACAATTTTACCCACAACTACACAGCACAAATTAGCCTGCTTCCCCCAAATAATTTCCACTGTTTGGAATTTTTGCCATTTGAAGGAGCCAAGTGGAAAAAAAAATGTCATGGGCATCTGATGAAACAAATTTGCAGACAACTGCTTCAGTTTATAGAGGGCCTTTGTGCTGCTGATGCTTCTTGGGGAAATTCTGACAAATAGCCTATCTGTAACAATCTGTTTCAAGGCCACACATTTTCTAAATTTCATTGTTGACATTTAAAAAAATAAAGGAACACATTTGCGTATTTTTTTCTTATGCATTTACTCTAGCATAGGAATTAAAATAGCTCACCTTGCCCAGTTGCTAGCAAAGGATTATTTTTCTCTAGGACACTTCCTAGTTCTTTGTCCAATCTCATCTTAAACTACTAAAATGTTTTTCAAGGCCTCTTGTTTTCAGCTTAAGGGCAGCTGACGATTAACATGAGAAATTCTGTAGCTACTATTTTCCTTTATTTTGGGTCTATAACATTTCCTTTCTTAGGTTTAATTATTTTCTTTTTTATAAGTAGTTTCATATTGCTGTAATTCTTGCCCACCCAAATGTTTCTGATAATTTTCCAAGGCATGTGATCTGATTCCATTTTCTCAGCCCTTGAAGTTGTTTTTGGCCATGGGACTCATCTGGCTAATGAAAGAGGAGCAGGGGTGATGTGCGTGCCTTCCCCGGGAGAGGGCGCTCCGGGTGCCCCTCCTCCTGCCGCCTTCCCCAGGGACAGGGCGCTCTGGGTGCCCCTCCTGCCGCCCCCTGCCTGGGCCGCGTTCCCGGGGGGCTTCCATCCTGAGGGTCCCCTTAGTCAACTGTGATGAATCGAGTCCCTCTGCTTCCTACTTTGGGTGGGTGTTGGGAAGAAGAAATCAATTATTCAGATAAATAAAATATTAATGTGAGCCATTAGGCAACTGGAATCGATAACCTTGAAAAAGTTGAATGATAATCAAATTAAATTGAAATGCCTTGACGTTTTAATCTTTATAATAGCCACAGGCGAGGCTATATTTCTCACCAGTGACGATTATACGATCCCCCCCACCTTTCTATGTGCTGCTCAACCTGGAATCTCTGTTAATTTGTTTCTGTGTAGAATGTTGGCTATATGGTTTAAATTAGGTGAACTTTGAGATGATTGTATAGGGTTGGGGCAGGGATGGGGACAGGAGAGCTTGATTATGGATCAATCCCTCATTTATTGCAAGATCTTAATATGAAAATAGCAATATGAGAGGCCGAACAATGGATAGAAACTGCATCTAACATCTCACCATCCTCACACCTGGGGTGATGACATTACTCTCCCAGATAGATTAATGTTCAATATTATCTAGATAACTAGCAACTCCCTAGAAATAAAGATTCAATTTCTATACTACGTGTGTTCTTTTGTGGGAAAAAGCCAATTTTTAAAATCTAATCAACGAACATTACCATGCCTTATTAAATGAACTGTTTTGCTTAAGTTTGCAAGCAGATATTCATTAAATCTCTTTCTTACATTAAGGAACATTTCTCTGAAGGGCTATCAGAGTTACAATGCCATCTTCTACTGATATCCATGACAGCACAATAGTTTTGCATTTCCTATGAAACTCCATTCACAAAATCTCTTCGATAGGTTAGACCTTTTCTGATTTTGTGACTCTGTTAGGTTAGAGTCCCTGGGAAACAGGCTGAGAGATCCAGCTGCAGAGAGCTTGTTTGAGATGGCTTTTGGGAGCAACACCCATAAAGGACAGAGAGAAGCGGGAATACAACAGTGGCCTCAGCCAGTTCCCTGGGGAGCTCTGGAGTTGGTCTGGCCCTTTGGAATTACCCTTGATCAAAGGAAGGAGGCCAGGTCTGGTGGCAATGCATCAACCAGTCACTGGATGCAGGCTGGGCCTATGAAGGGGATGACTCCGAGGCAAAGGAGTTCCTTCAGCTGAAGGAAATTCCTGGATAGAGACCCAGCTGTGAGTCATCATTGGGCAAAATTAACTCAAAAGAAATACTAGATCTGAATGTAAAATCTAATACTATAAAACTTCTGAGAAAAAACTGCGGAAAATATGTACGACCTTGGGCCAAGATTTCCTAGATCAGATACCAGAAGCATGATACATGAAAGTACAAATGGATAAATTAGACTCCATCAAAATTAATAACTTCTGTTCTTCTAAAGACAGTTAAGAGAATGAAAAGACTAACCACAGACTGGAAAAAAACACTTGAAAAACGCATATGTGAAAAATTACTTGTACCTAGAATATATAAAGAACTCTCAAAACCCAATAATAAGAAACAAACAGCACAACTTAAAAATGGACAAGAGATTTCAATAGATAATTCACCAAGTAAGAGATGTAAGGATGTCAAATAAGGACATGAAAAGGTGCTCAACACCATGAGTTATTAGGGAAATGCATAATTAAAACCACAGTGAACTACTACACACCTATTAGAATGGCTAACATTTAAAAGTCTGACTTTACCAGGGTTGGACAGCATTTGAATGAACTAAAACTTTCATACATTTCTGGTGGGTTTGTAAAATGATACCACCCCCGTTTTGGAAAACAGTGTAATCATTTTTGAGAAAGTTAAAGGTACAACTACTATGTGATTTAACAATTTCACTCTCAGGTATTTTACCCGAGAGAAAGAGAGCGTATGTCCACACAAAGACACACACGTGAATGTTTATGAAAGTCAACAGGCTAAGGGATTAACAAACTGGCACATTCAATTCAATGGGATACTATTCAGCAATAAAAATGAATTATTGATTACTATTCAGCAATAAAAATGAATCATTGATACACACTAAACTATGGATGAATATGACAATAATTCTTCTGAGTGAAAGATGCCAGAAAAGGAGTATATAATGTATGACTCTGTTTATATGAAGCTCAAGGAAATGTAAAATAATATATAGTGACATGAAGCAGATAAGTGTTTCCTTGGAAATAGGGTATAGGCAGGTGGGGGGAAGTGGGTGAGAGAGATTATAAAGGAGCATGAGAAACTTCAAGGGTGATAGATAATTTCATTATCTTAACTGTGGTGGTGGCTTTGTGTGTTCACACATATGTCAAAACTCATCAACTAGTATACTTTAAATTAGTCAAGTATGCTTCAGTGAAGGAAGAAAAAAAAGAAAAAAGGAAGAAGGAAAAATGGAAGAAAAAATCCAAAACAAAAAGTTCTGAGGTATTGTTTCTCACCTAGCAGAGTGGCAAAAAATAAATAGTATAAATAACTCATTTCCTAGAACAGCAACAAATTTTTACATTTAAATATGCATAGAAATATAGTTCGATATTGATCTCATTCTAAGAATAAATAGGAATATCTGCTTTAAATCACTTGAAATGTGCATTTAAAGTACAAGTGATAACTGTGATTCATTAATTATCTGAAAGATTCCTCATCAGAATTTTCTGAAAGCCCTTTAGGGTATTAACATTTAGAAATGTCATAAATGTGACCAAATATATGCTTCCTGCAAAAATAATACTATATCGAGTACTAAAAGAAGAACATAATTTATACAACTGGACACAATTTAAGGTATGGCTTGCTTTCCCCACTTTATCACATGTAAAATCTTTTAGCAGCGTTAAGGTTGTTTTGTAAAGCTGACTTTCTATACGCTGTGTGCTATGAACCTGACCTTACAAATTAAACGTAAAAAAGTGTTTTCATATCTTTGGCATTTAAAAGAAAGATTCTTTAATGAAGTCATGACTAAACTCCAACTTGAAGGCTAAATGGTTTGTGAGGTTTTATAATAAGCTGTTTTGCACAGTGAGTGAAAAACTGTATACATATTCTAGCATTAATGAATTCACACATTGTCACTCTTGGATATGTCACTTCACCTAACTAGTGACCATGTCTGCTTTGTGTCACAGCGCTCAGGAACGGTTCAGGAGGGGACATCCTGAGCCTGCTATCCTGTTCAGGTGAAGCTTCCTTGCAATAGAATTTTTATTTCCTAACCAGTTTCAAATGAGATGATTTCTACGCACTAGTTGTTTTCTATCAGAGGATGTTAAAAAGGAGCAAAGGCCGCGGTTCAAATAACAATCTAATCCTCCAGTGGGCCCCCAGAAATAAAGTCCAGATAAACAGGGACAACCTGGCACCTGAGTAGATCTAAATAACATTCACTGGATTTTCCTGTGAGCTTCTACTATGTTGTGAACACATACTCATTGACCACTCAGCAGCTGGACTCGCCCTCAACCTCCCTGAATCTCACTTTCTTAATTTCTAAAGTGGTACTAATAACAATAAGAAGAAAAGCAGCAAAACCACAGTGATGATCCTGAAAAACCACTTCTCTCTGCTCTGTAAGGATTCAGTGCAAGAGCATCTGTCGATCACTTAGTGTGGAGCCTGGAGCGCCGTCCATTTCGAACGATACTGACTGTGGGCCATTTTGGTGAGAAAAAACTGTTCAGGGACACAAAGATGAATAAGGCTCCTCCTCACTCTAAGAAGGTGCAGTTTACCAGGAAGGTCCCAAAGTTAAAGGAGTATTTAGAAACCCGTTTGGTAAAGGCAAATAGGAAAAACGAAAACCGCCTCCAGAGGGGGATGCCGCCAGGGAAAAGCCCGTTTCATCCTGCTTGGGTGGCCAAGACATCTTCACAGGACTGAGTAGATTTCTTCCTTTATCTCCATCTTCCCTGCTGAAGCTCACTAGGACTCTTGGGAAGAGGCATCTGAAACCCCCCTGCCCTTAGGTTCTTTATAGCAGAAGCGGCTCTGCGGCAGGATCAGCCTGTGAGCTCCAAGACTGGGAATGGATGGGACAGTGAGGGGGCAGCAGGAACTGCGGACAGCCCTCGGCCTTGAGGTCTCCTCAGTCAAGCCCCCTCCAGCTAAATGTGTTGCCTTAGAAATGCAAAAATGCAGTAACTAAAGCAGAACCAGCTACTTCGAGCTGCAGGGCTCCCAATTATATTACATATAAATTGAAAAGAGTGGATTCTGAACTCTAAGAAGCTAACTGGGGAGCCAGAAATCCGGAATGTGGTCATTGGCACCTTGTCCTTTTCGGTGTGGTATGCAGCCAATGAGAGGGGTACCTTTAGGGTGCTAATTGATTCACGTTGTTAGAGGAAACGTGAGCGGAGATTGGTCTGAAGTCTCCAATCTCCCAAACTCCACGTTAACTGCTCACCCAAGGGTTCCAAGAAACAGGAAACAATGTTTCCATAAAGTACTGGTGGACGATACTCTTTCTTAGAGCAACAGAATCATTAATAGCTCCACTATATAAAGTAAAAACTCCTTAGGTTTTGTTTTCCTAGCTGGAAAAAAAATAAGCAATATAAGATCAAACTATCATGAGAGTTAGAAAACAAATTTTTAATTAAAGTCATAGCTACTAATCTAAATTGGTTTCTCTTTGACTTGTATTTTACAAAAATTCTCCTCCTGAAAATTATTATGTGTTTGAGAGGTATGTCCAGTCTGTCTGAGGTCAGATTAAATGAACTGTACTTAGAAAAGAGATGCTAACATTTTGCAGACAAAATGATCGTACTGAAGTGAGTTTCTGGATAAGCACCTCACTAGGTCAATTGTTCTTTGCTGCCGTTGCTAGGGTGGGACAGGAGTGGTACAGAAGAACCACTAAATCCAAAGAGAAAGGAAGGGATCACAGAGCCAGGCCCCCTTACCCCCAGAGGGCCGCACATGAGTGCTACCGATTCCAAATAACTATACTCCCGTACACTTACTTCTAAGTACTTTGCCAACCATTTTCAGGTCCCAAACATCTTATTTGAACTAGACTATGTTATTTTATGATGTTTATGTTTTCTCACGATAAAAAATAAGGCTCGGAGACTTCAAACGACTTGGCTGTCATCACACATCTTGGAGGTGGCACAGGTGGGCCTGATTCCTAGTCCTATGAGCCCCTATACCCTACTACCTCTATGTTAGAGCTGAAGGAATTGTTCCAGAAATGTCTATGGATGGAGTCTAGGGAATCCTTATTAAAACTACATCAAGGGTATACAGATAGCGCTTTTGTTTTTGTCTTTTTTAAGGGAAATTCTCAAATTTATGTAAAAGTTGAGAACTAGTATAGAGAACCCCATGTACCCATCACCCAACTTCAACACTTCTCAACAACCTACCAGTTGTCACCTAAGGCCTAGGTGGGGCTGGGCGAGGCTCTGTAAGAAAGACCCCTGTTGTCCCAGGGCATAACAGAGCTGGGGGGGGGGGGAGAGAAGGCCTCGAGGGTCAGAGCAATGTGTGTCATCAGCTGCCATGGAAGAGTACCAACTGGAAATATCTGCAATAGACTGTGATTTAAACCTAAGCCTGCATAGAGTGAATGATGCCATTTACCCAGTCTGAATCATACCTGAATTCCAGGATTTCCTCCCATACAAGCAAATACTTTGAAGTAACCCAAGATGTCTATGATATTGTAGGGCCACAGAGAGCCATGTAGGGTTTATTCCAAGTACAAATGGGAAAGGCCACACCACACCTAACTTCCCTACTGCCTCGTAACATCTCTCCATCGGCACTCTGCTCATTTACCTCACTTTACTTGAAAAGAGACATTTCATGTTCTATTTTTAAAATCTTTATGAATAAAATGTGAAAACAAAACTATATTAGTAAAGTCTCAACATTAAAGAAGTTAGTTTCATTAACTGTAGCACTTTTCTAAAAAAAAGTAATTCAGATAGCATTTCTTACTGGTATTTTGTTGGCTTCTTGTACATCTGACTCCAAACATCCAGGCTTTATGCTGAAATAAAGTAAGAATTTAGAATCCCAAAATTTTATTTCTGATGGGTACACTCTTGTACATACACCCTGCATCAAATTGATCTTTACACTGTAACATTGAAGATAAATTTTCTAAACTGTTTCCTCCAAATGTCAATGCCTGAACATTTCTAGAGGAAATCAAAACTATGGAATGTAAACTTTACTTGAAAAAGACAAAATAGCCTTTAAAGCTTCTCTTGAGAATAAGCAGTCCAAACAGTACAATCTGTTCTGAAAACCTGCAAAATCTCTTATTTCAGCTAACAACAACAAAATAAAAAAGTAGAGGGAGGAAAGCATATCACCCTATGAAACAGCAGATTTTGGGAATTCTTTGTCTCCCACACTGTTTCTCAGTCAATCTCTCTCTCCCCTTCCTGGATCATTCCCAACAGTTTACAAACATTGCTGTCATTTATTGCATCGTGAGACCTCTTTACCCTTTTAGTTTCTGGTTGATCGATCTGGCCACCCTTTATGGCAAAACTATTCTCACTGTCACCAATTCCTTTCCTCTTATTTTATGTTAAAGTCTCCCTTCAGACTCTCACGAGTACCACTCCACAGAATTCTCCACTTACAGATTCACCACTGACCCCTACATTACTGAACCAAGGTGTCATCCATCACAACGCACTGTACTTGACAGCTGTTGACATGACTCACCACTCCCTCCCTGAAATACTTTCTTCACTTAGGTCACAAGACATTGTTAGGTCCCAAGTGTCCTGACTGTCCCGTGGGCTCCTTCTCAGCCTCCTCTGATAGTTCTTTCTTATCTCCCCGAGCCACTGGCTTGGGCATGCTCCACAGCGTCTTCTGTCCTCTGTTCAGATCTACTCCCTGAATGGCGATCCCAGCCAGCCTCGGGACTTTACGTATCACCAACGTGATGGTCACTCCCAAATACACATCTCCAGTCCAGACTTCCCCCCCTGAACTCCACATTCATTCATTCAATTCAATTCCTTCTCGATACATCCACAGGCATAGCTAACAGGTTTATGTCAGCTTCAGCATAAACTCCTGATTCCTACCCCCAAATCTGCTCAACTCAAAGTCTTTCCCATCTTAGTTGAAGAGGACCTTGTTCTTCCAATTGCTCAGGCTAAAACCTTGACTCTTATTTCTTGTCTCAGAACCTGCATCAATCCAACAAGAAATTCTTGGTTCTACCTTCAAAGTGTATCCAGTATCTGACCAATTCTCACTGCCTTCACTGTGTGCTAATGGTCAGATCTCCAGCTACCATCGGCTGTTGCCTAGATTACTGCATTAACCTCCTAAATGGCTCTTTCTGCCTCCGACTTTTCCCCCTACATTCTATTTTCAAATATAAGCCAAAAGAAAAATTTCACTCCTCTTTTCAAAAACTCTCCAATAAGGATCCCATTTCACTCAGAATAAAAGCCAAGGTTCACCCATGTAATGGCCCCAGAGGCCCTACAGATGTCCGCCATTCCCTCTTCCCATCCACCGTAAGACCCCGTTCTACTCCCTCCTCACTCTCCGCCACACAGCTCCTCCTTTATTTCTCTGAATCCATCTATTATCTTTAACCCCTCCCCTCCGAGCCACCCTGGCCTCCTCACTGTTCTGCCACCACCTCATGTAGGCCCCCACCTCCAGTTTCTCTGCCAGGAACCCTTGTTCCACACCTGCCAACTTAGCCCTCTTCTACCTCCAACTTGTCTTTGCTCAAATGCCCCTTTCTCAGTAAGACCTACCATATGCACCTCATTTAAAATTGAACTCTCCACCCTTCCACCCTTCTTTCCATCCTCATCACCTTAATTTTTCTCTGCAGTACATACCATCTTCCAAAATGCTATATATACTTTGCTCATTTATTATATTTATTGTGTCTCCTCCCAACTGAAACTGTAAACTCCTTAAAGATGGGGGATTTTTTTCTGTTGTTATTTTGTTGCTCCATTCTTGGCATCTTGAAGAGGACTGGGATAGACCATAAATACTTGTTGAATGAATAAATGAATGATGTAATAAACCTTAATCTTAATCTTAATCTTCTACTATGGCCATCCAATAAGCCTTACTTTAAAATCCCAGGGTACTTTTTTTGTTTTCTATCCTACTATCTCCCTGATAACCGTTTTATTTTATTTTCCATATTTCTCTGCATGTCTCCCACTTTGCAGATGATTTAAAACCACTTAAATTGTTCACAAAGCAATCAGTGACTACTAAACAAATTAAATTCCCACCTAGTGGAAGGACACCCTGGGGTTCTGAGAGATGTAATTGCTTTTCTCCCATCATACCTAAATCAGCAAAAACCAGCATTTTGGTGTTTTCTAGTTTATCATGAAATGGAAAATAAACTTTTGGTTATCGCAGTTTCAGAGCAAAACAAGTGATTTTAAAGGACCTTAATAAGCTGGCCCCTTTATCTTTGAACTAATTTTGTCTTCTATCAGTACATCTCACAAAACTGATACTTTCACCAAACTTTACTACCCAGTAGTTCCAGAGCACTTTTGAAATAATTTTCTTAGGTTGTTTCCTTTGATGAGAACACCATGCTCTCTTCTCTGTTTGTTAAAATCTCACCCATTCTTCATACCGTGACTCAAATGTCTCCCAATCCTGAAGCCTTTTCAATCCTACTGATGAGAAGCATTTCTCGCCTCTCTGTCCACAGGCAGTTTTTGACCACCTGTCCCATATAGCCTTTACTACATTTCATGAGGTGTATAACTTTTGCATCTCGCAGTGACACCTCCCAGAGTACAAGGACTGTGCCTTGATAATTTTTTACTCACTCGGTGACATGCCAAGCAAGAAATTAATATTCGGTCATTGCATGAAGCCCAACAAAGCAAAACATTGTGAGCACAACACTCCCGCGTGCATATTCAGGTGTGTGCCACAACTGTGCCAGGCAAAGTGCTATTTGAAATCACCTGCTTTTAATGATGCCTGACACAGAACTACTGATTTAAAAGTCAAGGAGCTTTGGCCGCTTGACAGAAATATTTAAAGGTCATGAGTCACGGCCCCAGAGTAACCATAGTTACTCAGCATACACAGTACAAGTTTTGCTCTATCATAATTAAGGGAAAAAAGCTTTAGAAAGCCAATTAGACCTGAGAAAAAATGAATTAGAATTAACAAATGGATTTATGAAGTTTGCTTTTATTGCAATGTGTTCTTAATTCAGGGCTCATGGAAAAACAAAAAATGCTTTAAATTTCTATTAGCAGGGAGTAATAATATGACATAACACTTACAGTCGTTTCTCAGTACTTGACAAGAAGTACTGAGTACATAAATATTTCCTTCCTTTAAGTGAAATGTCTGTTTCCCAAACTTTTATCTATATAATTTTTATGTTGGAACAGTAATCGGTCACCAGTTAGTCCACATGAATAGATGATTTTAATAAAATTGGTTTGGAAATATGGCTATTAAGCACCCAATTGTTATAGGAGAGGCATTCCTGAGAAACTGCTTTCTTTAATTCCCCAGGTTAAGTGTACCCAAAGCCTAGCCCTCCCCTGCTTAACCAACACAGGAGCAAGTTCCGTTTCGGTTTATGTAAACTGTGGAGAGGATCTGTCTCAAGGGAGTGAGAAGAGTGGGGGTGGTGGGGTTAGGGCAGGAGAACAGACACGCGGGGCCAGTTTGTCCCTGCCTGGAAGTGAAGCCTGGTACTCCTCTGTCCCCTCCCTCAGAGCCCTGCGCTCTACTTGCATGGAACACTCAGCTCCATCTACCAGGACAAAAACACGAGGACAATCTGCAGCGAGAGTGAAGTCCGCTCTCCATTGGGCTCCCCTGCTGGTTGTACCCTGGGCTGTTCATTTCAAAGTCACTAGTCACAAGGCATTTTTCGTCTGTTTGGTAGCATTATGTTCACCTCTCCGATTGTCAGCATGCGGACATATTATTTCTTTAGGGGCTGTGTTCAGAGAAATTAAAAGAAAACTAACGTTTGCTAAATTTCATTTTCTTTAATAGTTAAAAAAACTTCCTCCCCCTCAAAGATTGTTATCTTTTGAGGGTCATAGACTCCTTTGCATAGAGACAACATTTCACATAAAAGGTTGGGGGGTTATGAATTTCCCACATCACCCATGGACCATAGACTCAAGCTTAAAAGCAAACAGAAGCAAGTCCAATACATTCCAGTAATGAAAATACACTTTAAGCTTCACAAAGCAGAACAATGTTACATGTGCGCATATCACACTGGGCACCACCCTCCTTCAGGCTCTTTCTTCACAGAAGGTATGGTCTTTTCTCATTCAAGGTTGAAACAAAAACTCTCCATGGAAGTTACTTCCACATTTGAAGGATAAATGAATATTATGCCAACATGTAAATTTTCCAGTAGGTCAATTATAGAAGTGAGCTATGCTTCCATATTTGTAGCCAGAGTGGATTTGGGTTTTTACCTGGGGAAAGTTGGGATGACCTAGCTTCATTTATATATATTATATATATATATATATATATATATATATATCCTGGCAAAAGGATTGTAAAGGTGACATTTCATGACAGTGGTTCTGAAAAAGGGCTGGCTCAGCCTCCTTCCTATACCAGTAAAATGGTTGGGATGATAGGATTTTGAGAAGAGAAAGTGATGGACATGTTATTCATTCAACAAATATTTATTGAATACCTGCCATGTATCAGGCCCTGCTCTATGACCTGGGAAGACAGCAGTATTCAGAGAAAAGGGTTATTCTCCAGAAAAGCATGAAAAGTCTGTCTGATGTTTTTCCCCTGACTTTGAAGAAGGTTTCCTTTGAAACACCGCATGAAGGCTACTTTATCTACAAATTCCAGTGAATCCTTTTGGGACCGGAAGGAGCTGGGAACTCACCTGCTTCCCTCTGGGGTCCTTAGGGCCCCGGAGTTCTTGCTGTAACATCCGCCCATCTCACGTCAGGCCCGCTGGGGTGCCCCGTCCACGGACCAGATATCAACTATCCCTATGCCTTAGAGTGTTAGAACCCCTGTTACTGTTCTGCTGTCCCCTGTTGCTAGGCAAGCACAATGACTGCGGAAAGGACAGTTAACTTCACAAAGGGAAAAAAAGTCTCAGTTACAAAGCCACAGTAACCTCTCAAAGCATCTCACAAGTAAGATCCAGACAGAATGTAGAGATAAAGAGTCACTGCAGTCGTCATTTCTGGGAAACACATACTAAGTGGGCCAGAAGCAATGGTTTTGTGCTCAAAGCATGGAATGTTTACACCCAGAACCAGTGCTAAGGCAACAGTCACGCTGCTTGTCTGAGAGGGCGGCGTGCACAGAAATGGATTGGTCTACAGGCTAGAAGTTGTTTTTGCTAGACACCCCCTATGATGATCTCCTTTTCTGCAGAACCCAGATGGAAGACCCCAACTGGCCCTATCCTAATTAGGGCTTCTTTCCTGACAGAGGATGGCAGGGGTGACATATTGTGCCCAATTAGCTAGTGTTCTGCTCACCATCACAGCTCATCTACAGCCTCTGATCCTCTCCTTGTTGTTTGTCCCAAACCACCAGCCACTTTCTCCCAGCCAGTTGCCATATCTCTCCAGGTCAGCCTGTATTCACTCTCCTTCCTGCTGAGGGAGGAAGTACATGCAGGACGTCTTCAGTCTATAGGTTGGAATCAGTCCTGGAGTTTGACCCCTCATGTCCTGGGCTTACCCAAACCTAATCACACGGCCCAAAATAAATTAAGTTAGGATGAGAGTAATTTTTCTAATCACAGAATTTATTTCCAGGGGTAGAGCATATAGACCATATAACTGCAGTAGTAGTGGGAATAGTTGGAACTTGTCAATTAAACAATGTAATTGGCATTTACTTCTCCCATAGATTTCAAGTCACCCAGATCCTTGGTAAAATAACCCTGTGAGTAACATTATAAAGTATTGAGCAATTGGTGTTTAGGGTTGAAAAATCACCACGAACTAGGTAGGTTGCAGAAAGACAAAGATTAGGGCACCGGCCTTGCATTTAGTTAGCAACCTGTGTGGAGTTCAGAAAATCATGTTGCTTCTGTGATTTAGTTTTTTCTTTAATTTACAAATGGCTCACTTGAGTTGTTTCTGTCATGCCTTCCAGTTCTAACATTCTGTTCTGTTTCTTTAGCCCCTCTTAATAAAAACCCACAGAGTTGATTATTCTTCAGCATATTTTAGAGGAATGTGCAGGCGTTCACCATGGGTTCCCGACAATTTGTGACAGGAAGGTCATCTCAGTAATGGCTGGTGAAAGGCAGTGTAAGCACAAATTATTTATGCTGGTTATTAATCTTATCTTACATCTCACTGATCAAAAAAAGGGAGATGGAGAGATGGGGCTGGTATAAAAACAGACTTTCAAAAAGTCCTTGAAAAACAAAGTGACTTTCTCACTGTTAATCTTCCTTAACTAAATACTGTAGGGGAAGATTTCAGGAGGAGGTGGTAAAGAAATGAGCAGGTTTATTAAATACATATTGGTCTACAGAATTCTTCACCCAACAGGCTAAGTGAAGAAATAAATGATACTGTTCTTTTATGAGGATTCAGGAAAAGTCCTTATGAAAGAAAAATCATTGAAATGGACTTATTTTTAAAAGTTGGACTGTATTTTAAGAAAAATGACTATTTTTCCCTCTAGCCTAAATTAAAAAAAAGGATCTCATAGCAACACTTCTAGAAACATATATAAATCACTGGGGCTTCCACCATGAACAATATTTTAAACGATAAGTGACTGTGAGGTCACCAGAGCTCTAGTAGTCTACTGTGTATGATCTGAAACCTCACCTTCTGGTCTGTTAAAAATGCATCTTGTCTTAGAGTCAGAAATCAGGTATGTGCATGTAACAAAGAGAATTTATGTGCTCTCATTCTGGTGTTTATCAGGATACATTATCAAACTTAGACGAGTAAGTATCAATACGACCAGAAAGTTAGAAGAAACAGCATAGCAATGAGAAAAGAGAAGACAGAACAGATAGTAGATTTACAATGAAGTGCCGTGGCTGAGGGGAGGAGAGGAGACCACAGTGGAGGTCTTTAGGTCTCTGCTTGGGAAATAGCCCTTTGTACTTCATCTGTCCACTTACTTTCAATTGTTTATTCACTTATTCACCGAATATTTATTGAAAACCCATTGTGCACTAGGCATGACGCTAGGCATGAATGAAATCAGTACTGTCCCACCTGCTGTAGAGCTGAGCATTCTATCAGGGTTATTTTACCCACCATGAATGTTCTACTCTAAAAACAGTAAATGAAGCAGGTCTTGGATTTTCCAGGGCTCTTCTAACTTAGATCCCAAACATCAAAAAGAAGAAATCAGCAAAAACAAACAGAAGTGCTTCTCAGGTGTTCTTCCCCGGGAGGAACAGTCCTATAGAGACTGACGACCACTTTCCAGAGTTGACCTAGGGAAGTTGGCCACACTCTCACTATGATGGACACACGGTGCCTGGGCCCGGGTTGGGAGTCGGGTGTGTCTGTGCTGGGGCCAGCGGAGGAGGGGGTGAAGTGAGAGAGACCCAAAGTAACAGCACCCAAACAAGTACAGATCAGCCTGTGAACCGCAATAACCTAAACATCTTTCGTCTGATTGCAAAGGCTTCCCTTCTGCTTCTCAGGAATTAGCCAGCTCTCTTGTCACTGTTTTTGTGACTTTGTCCCTGTGTTGCTGATTGCTCAACACAGTGGGTCTAATTATCTGCAGGCTTCCAGCCTGTTTTAATGGAGAGGGATGTTAATCGGTGTGAGCAGGAGACTTGCTTACCCCTTGGTCCTAAAGTCTTCCCTCAGAAAACAGAGGAATGAAATTGAAAGCTGTTAATTGATGAGCAGGAATATATTATTTTCCTTTATGGCTTTTTTATGGCAGGAAGTAAGCATTCCTTTTCCCTCCTTACGGTTCTGTACTGCAGTAAGCATTTGTCATTTGGGGATTCTGAAGAGTTCCTGATTTCCCTCTGGGAATCTTCTCTTTCCTCTCATATTTTTTTTCTGTTGCTCTTCTTAAAATTGAAGTATAGTTGCTGTACAATATTATATTGGCTTCAAGTATACAACACAGTGATTCTACAGTTATCTATATTATTAAATGCTCACCCCAACTAATATAGTTACTATATGTCAACATAAAAAGATGTTATAGAACCATTGATTATATAATTTATCCATGATATACTTTCATTCCTGTGACTAATTTATATAATTGAGATTTTGTGCCTCTTTACCTCCTTCACAGTGTTATTTTAGTTACCACATATAAGTGAAATCATATGGTATTTCTTTGCCTGGCTTATTTCAGTTTGCATCATATCCTCTAGATCCATCCAGGACATTGCAAATGGCAATATTTCTCTCTTTTTATGGCTGAATAATATTCCATTGTATATACGTACCACAGCTCCTTTATCCATTCACTTATTGATGGACACTTCTGGGTTCCCTACCTTAGCATTGTAAATAATGTGGCAATAAACATAAGAGTGCATATATCTTTTCAAATCAGTGATTTTATTTTCTTTGGGTAAATTCCCAGAAGTGGAATTGCTTGGTTGTATTTAGTTTGGGAGGCACAGGAAATTCATGTACTCAGCCCCCACTGTACAACCCAAGGAGAGACAGACCCTCTCCAGACAAAGGACAGCATAAAATCTGAACTTGGCTGTTCAGCAACTGGATCCTGGGACTTCAAATCTCAAACAGGTGTTATAAGAATAACACAGTTGAAATTCTAATTATCCAGTTGATTATTTATTTATCCCATGAATATTTATTGAGATTCAACTACATGACAGATGTTTTTCTAGATGCTAGGGGTACATGGTAAGCAAGACAAAGCTGCTGCTTTTATTAATTTCGTACTTTACTTGGTAGAGGTAATCAAACAGGTACAGAAGCCAATTTCAGACAGGAATGAGTGCTGTAGAGAACATAAAATAAGCATATACAACCAGGAGGTGATGTAGAACTGAGACATGAGGAATGAGAGGGAACCAAGCTAGGGACACGTAGAGGGAAGAGCGTTTCCAGCCAGGGGTTCGGTACCATCATCGCAGAAGCATGCTAAGTAGCAGCATTACAAGATAAGCAAACCTCTCTTGATCTCATATCTTTCTGTACTCTTTCATGGAAAAATTCATCAAGGTTGCTTATTTTTCCATCTCTCTCCAATCTTCTCCAACCAAACATCCATAGAGTCTCTACTGAAATGGCTCTCCTTCAGGTTACCACCAGCCTCCACCTTGTCACCTCCCTTAACAGCTACATCCTGACCTGCATTTTCCCTGTTAGGAGACCTGCTTCTCAGTCACTGGAATGACCTTGGCTTTTGTCCATTCTTAACCCTAACTCAGTCTTTGCTGTTTCCATGAGCCCTGCCAATTAATTCCTTTTTTCTTTTCTTAGGCAGAATTGGTTTCTATTGCTTCCAACCAATAAAAGCCAGTTCATGCACTTATATTTTTCATATGATTGTGAATTTTTACCCTGGAAACCCAATTGTTCAACTTACAGCACAATCCTTCATTCTTTTTGCTTATATTCATTACTTTCCTTAAAATGCTAGTACTGCCCTATTGAGTATTTACGTGTGTGTCTCCTATGACTGATATACTGTTCTTTTATAGTTACTCAGTTCTTAAAGTAAATCATTCATTCATTTAAAAACATTTATTATTATGTATGTGTTTATCACAATACAAGATATTGGAAATAGACATAGTTCAAAATAATCATGGTTCCACCGTGAGACTGGTACACTAATCAAGAAATTTCTCTTTTAGGTTGTTTCTGCTGTTAATATATTTAAAAATATTCCTCATGATTTTCTAATTCTTTGCTACACCAAGTTCAGTAGAACCTATGTCCTTCATGTCTTTAATTGTGTCTCTATTAAAATTGCTGAGATTTATTAGCTATAAAATTAAATATAATTTATCCAGATATTGTATTTTCATTTCCTTAATAACTTTCTTATAGTTCCAAAAAAGAATCTTGTCTCAAATAAGTAAAACCAAACAGGGTGACAGCTGGGAATACTAAGAAGCCATCTCAGAAAAGCCGTCTTCTCCACTAGGATTTCCTCATGGCTCACAGCCCAATGGATGCACATGTTCTGATGGATCTCATACTGTGAAGCATACTTTCAGTTATAAGTAATAGAAAAGATAACTCATAGTAATTAACTCATAAGGGAATTTGCTGGTTCATGTGACCACAAGGTCCAGAGGTCAAAGGTTCTTCAAAGTTTTAATCAGTGATGTTATCAGCACCCAGGATCTTTCCATCTTGCCATTCTTCTGCCAACAGTGTTGGCATCTTCTCCTCATGGACATAGGATAGTTGCCAGTAGCAACTGGGACCACAGGTGACTTTGATCATGGCCAGTGATAGAGAAAGAGTGTTGACTTCCATGACCGTAGCACACAAGTCCTGGGTTTTGTTCTAACTGGGTGATCACTATGGCTGAGGAAATATTGATTGACTTAAATCTGAGATATATGCCCCAAACCAGCCACTGCGGTAATGGAAAACAATCCATCAGAACTCACTCACCCTTAGAACTGGGGTTAGGATTCATTCCATTCAAATTGCATGGTGTAGCTCCGGGAAAGGGTGTTCCCCTACTGGGATGAATTCCCCATGAATCTGGTGAAATGGAAGGAGGACAAGGAGAAGGGCAGGTTGGAAGAAAGAGTTTTTATTGCTCACAGCTTGCTCGAGTTTGCTAGCCAGGCTCCGTTCTGTCCGTCCCCTCTAGCCCCAGTTCACAGTCTTCCCCCCTGCCTGCCCCTTCTAGCAGGAACTCAATGGGCAAGTCCTTGGTGACTGGTGAGCACCGGACCAATTAGTTATCAGGAACAGAGAGGAGGAGAGAATGGCTGCTTTCTCTGCATCCCATGCACCAGATTGACCTGAGGCTCTGCTGTGGTAAACATGTATTGGTATGTAAATGGCTAAGACCAGGCGGGAAATCCTGGACTTACTGGGTGAAAACTTCCATTGTATCCCACACGTGGCCACTATACAGTGAGGAAGGATGAAATATATTTGGAAGTCTCTCACACTATCCACTGCAGACATACATTTGCATATAGTCTATATATAATCCACATATGTATTTCTTATTTGATTCTTTTATGATAAATATAGTAATGATATCTTCCTAATGCAGAGTGTTGCCATGTAAGTGCTGCTTTACACATTTTTTTTCATATTTTCTAGAGTAGAAAAATATTCAGTAAAATTAATTTACTATCACAACTGTAAAGGTCATTATTTTTCTACATTTTTGTATTTTTATTCTTTCTTAATAAGGTATATACCGCCAAGGGAAACAAAACATTTAAAGAAAGGGTGAGGTAAACACTTAAAATTTTGTTCTAAAATATAATTTGAGAAACACTGTCTTAGACAAAACTATGAAGTTAATAAACAGTAACTATTTAATGGTTTATATTTAACTTATTTTCAGAATGTAATATTTCTATTTAAATTATTTTGTACTCACTAATATTATTACATTCACGAAACCACCTTGTAGCTATAGCTTAGGAGTTATTTTGACATTTTAGGTCTAACAGTGTGTTTATTTAACTTAGAAAAGACATCCATTTTTGTGTCTCTAACCCAAAGAAGGATGAATCTTCATCTTTACTTCATAAACCAGCAACAAAACAAAACATCTTAATCATCTCAAATAGTCACTTCATATTTCAATATAGTTCATTTCATTAGTTATTCCTCAATTTTTTCACCTACCTATTGAATTCATTCAACTTAGTTAAATACTTATTCTGTGCCAGGCACTCTAATAAGCACTGAATATGTGTGCTTGTGTGTGTGTGTTGCTTGCACAAATGGACAAGGATTTTGAGAGGTTTCTGTAGCCTCCCTGAAGTGCACAGAATATTGAAGGAGAGGTCAGAAGGTGCAGAGCTGGGATAAAGACAGGACAGAACAGAGATGTGATAAAAGGACACATATTTCCCTTACAGAAAAGCTAATGCCAGGCCACTGAGTAGCAGGAATGAGTTCTGAACTTCAAATACCAGCCTGATCACAACTGACCAATCACATCTTTAACCTGTAGGTCAAATCTGCATCATTATCCGTTCACCAAAAGGACACCACTTTGGAACTTGATGAGAATGTGGGTTGAAAGTAAATGCCATGTAGGAATGACAGTCGGTACCATCTGTACTTTTCAATGCAGGGAACATTTCACCATCGTAGAAGTATGACTCATCATGAGCTGCCAGGATGGTGGAGAAATGATTCCTCTGAGAATCTGTGCCCATTTCAGCATAGGACAGTATTTGCTTCATAGACAACATATGGAAATTATTGAAAAATCAGTTAACAACTAAAAAGTATTGAGAAATGTTGTGCTGGTAGCTTTGAAAAGAATTAATGACTGCAAGCTAACCAAAAGAGAAATTTGATCTTGCAGAGGTTTTAAATGTGTGGCAGGTCAAAAACAAAACGAAACAATTTTTTTTAAAGACCAACTCAAAAAGGCAAATGGTTTTGTCAGTGTTCTTAATGCCAGTTAGGAACACCCAATCTATACTACATGGGGAAAGATGCTCACAAGAATCTATCAGACATACCTCAACCAGTCAATTACTGCTTATCCTTGTAAGACATTGATTATTATTTTATTATTCTATCAGAAGGTTTCTGAAATGATTGCTGAGTTCAAAAGCAATTCTGCAAAAGTGTGCAGTCCCAGGGACTGGTAAGATAGAGCTACCTGCCCAATCACACTTGTTCCTTATCACTTACAGAGAATTATTTTGGCCATACTGACTCACACTAGCAGAAGAAGTTACAAGAACAGTAGCTCCCAAGATGGGGTAGAAATTGTAGGTAAAGGAAAGAACATAATTTAAGAGATTGAAAGATGAAAAGTATGATTAACTGCCTTAACAAACATCATTCTTAATTTTTAGCTACAATTAATACATCATTATTTGCTTTCGTCTAAATGCTCTGGCAAAAACACAATCGCTTCTGAATTGCTTTCTAAATTCTGGTTAATAAAGAAAATTTGTTGAACTATACTACAAGTGTAAAGACAGGACAT
This sequence comes from Phataginus tricuspis, assembly GCA_029783875.1. NCBI lineage: Eukaryota > Metazoa > Chordata > Mammalia > Pholidota > Manidae > Phataginus > Phataginus tricuspis. Next base: position 8,600,284 of record JAQQAC010025234.1, read on the forward strand.
TAAAAAAATGTGAAGAAATAGCAGTTACATCGCCAGGCCTTCATCTTCAGAAACATATTGTTTACAAGATAAACGTGCCATATTAATTACTCTAAGGATTTACTATTTGTAATTTATCAGATGACTATGCCCAGCCTTCAGTCTGTGCTGCTGGAAACACAAAAGAAGCAAACATTTAACAATAAAATACCTCTTTGCACTGGGAAAAACACTGACAACGTTGCCAAGAGAAAGCCCTTCTTGTGTACTAGACATCAGCTGCCCTTTAATCAGGACACAGCACCACACAAGGGAGGCTTTCTGAGGCTGCTGCAAGAACGAATGTATCCTCATGATAAAATGTTTCCCGAAATAAGCTGTCGTGTTTGGCTTCTCTTGTGGGTGTGTTGAATTTCCTGAATGATCCTGCTGTCATTTCACACATGGCAGATGCGACAGAACAGCCACCAAACAGAACCCTTGCCAGTGGAGATGCCATCTCACTACCAGTGTCTTCATCTGCCTCTTGATTTACCTAATGCCGTTACTTTAAGAAAAACAAAAACGAAAACCATAAATCTCACACTGAGGTTTCATGGATTATCAAAATCTCATAGCTTATGGGGAAAAAAATGAAGCACACATCAGACTCCATTAGCTGAAGTTTGGAAACGTGAAGGGGATCAAAATCACAAATGAGATCATGCAGGTTATCTCAGGCTGACAACCTCTCGGTAAAGTAAATTTCTCCCTAGTTTCAGATATAAAGTTTCAAAGGTTGCCTAATAGCTAACCTGTATTTCCTCCAGATTTTTATCTTTCCAAACTTATCTTTAAACATATATTCAGAAGGTGTCATTGTGAGTTGTTTTTATTAACAGAAATATATTTTGCTGGCAAGGAAGTGAGCCCATTAACCATTTGTTATCTTCAAATACTGAGTACCTTACATTAACATCAATATGGTATTGAATGCAGGAGTGAGGCCAACTATTTAGTGGTAAACTGGTCATTTTACTGATTGATTTTAAGATTCAAATGTTTAATGACTCCCATTAGATACTGATATGTTAGGAAAATAAGTACTTTATGGAAATTTCTAAAAAGTATTTATTGAAAATACAAAGTTTTAAAAAGCTATTGCGGTTTGAAAAGATCATTGAGTTCGCTGGTTCTTACCGAAAAAGCATAAAAGTGTTAATCAGCTTGTATAATTCAGTTTTACCTCCGACACTATTATTGATGGCATACCAGTGACTATTTATTGGATACAGAACTATGAGGTACAGCATAGTTAATAAGCCTTCATTAAAAATAATTTTATCTAGCAAACGTGGCATGTGGCTTTGCTTCAGACCACATTAAACTGCAATTATCTATATTCGGTAGTTACTATATGAAGATCTGAGTTTATGCAGGAGATAAATTAAGGATTGGTTATTTGCAATATTGAATGTTTATTCACTTCATTAAAAATATCAACTTTTTTAGGGGAGGTCTATATGCCCCCTTAACTATACACAAAATTTTGTGCATATAAGGATTTGTGCATTTGGCCAGACAGAGGAAATACATAGCTGTCATCAGACTTGCAAAAGACTGTATGTTTCAACAAAATTTTAAAATTATATTTCTTTAATGTAATGTCCACCCCTCATTATCAAAGATAATTTGACTTACAGAATATTGATTGTTTATTTTGCAAGACAGTACACCCACATAAAAGAAAAATGCTGTTATAAAAAGAGAAACACATGTATATTGATTATGAAGATGAATTACTCAGAACCTTAGGAATATCATTAAAATATATTACAATCTCCACTTTCATGCATAATTTAAGAGTGCATCAAAGATAGCAACATAGGCAGAGCTACCATTTATTGAGATCTCATTATGTACCAAACTTTGTTCTACTTATATTACTTCATTTTAACTCTTAAAACTCTGTGGTCACAATTGTCATGATTATTGCTTCTTCCATTATGAATAAACCAAACTTGCAAAAGTTAAATATTTGCCCAAGGTCTCAGTGGATAAATTAAAGATTGCGTTATTTGCAATAATCCAACAAACCAATTAGCTAGTAACTAGAGGGCCAGAAATTCAAATACATGTCTTTTGGGAACTAAAATCCATAGTCTTCACAACTATACTGTAATGTATTTCCTGCATCCCACCACTCAAAATATCATCGTGCATACTGTAGATCAGGAAGTAATGTACTCAAATTCATCCACTGAATATTTAACCAGAGGCCTAGCAACCTGGAAATTGAAGTGGGTATGATTTCTTCCCATCCCTTCCATCCCACTGCCTCACATCTTTTCAAGAAAAAATATTAGTATAACCTCAAATTTCACTTTTTCTTACATTACTTTCTGTTGAATGCAAAAGGCATGACAACTTAATTCGAGGGTTGATTTGTCTTAAACCTCATGTCTTCGTAAAGGGTTGTCACTTATATAAACAACTGGCCAGCCTTACTCTGTGTGTGTGTGTGTGTGTGTGTGCGTGTGGTATAATTAAAGATAATGTACTTTTAGAAAAAATTATTTTAGCTTAATTCTTTTCATTTTAAACATTTACATAACAAACCTCAAAGATTTCTTTTCCATGTCAACTAAAAAACCTTTCCAGGGATCCTCTGTGCCAGGCATATATTTGAATGTATCCTAAATGTATGGAATGAAGATTTGAATTTTTCATGCTGCCTGTGAGTGCCAGTTACATTTCTGCCACTGTATCTGTGTTTGGACAACTAAGACATGCTGCATCTCTTGGAGTGTTCTGGAATTTAGACACGCATGTAGCAATACAAATCACAAGCATAATATCTAGAAAATCTTTCATACTTTTTATCTTAGCGAACTTCAAAGCAACCTGGTGAGATTGTTACTAAGGAAGACCCAGGTTTAAAGAGATGTAATGGCTTGCTCATGTAGGTAGAAGGACTGGGTGGGATCCAGGTGTTCTGATTCCAGACTATGTCCCCTCCCTCCTTCCCGTCATGACATATGTAGTCATTCCAAAAGTCAACAGATGCGGAAGGTCAAGGTAAGACCCTGAGTTGTTCCTTCTTAGATATAATCACTTCTCAGGGAAAATCCTGGAAGGTGTTGCTTTTATGTTGAATTATTGCCTTACTATTGAAGCACTCCATAGATGAGGACTAGAGCCACTCCTAGCAGATCGATCCCCATCTTCCTACTGAGACGTATATTCTGTTGAACTTCCCATTAACTGCAGTACCTCCCCTTGTACCTGTGGCTCATGTCTGAAAGTATAATACTCTCTCAACTCCTCCATGGGAGGCATCATAAGCTTCATTTCTTTTGAATGTCCAAGGCTGGGAACTCCGTTAGCCTTCTCTGAACTAATCAAAATAAGATGCTAAAAGTTGTTATATGGAGAAGGAATCGGACTTTGGGCAGAAGAGGAAGCAATTAGTTTGTTTTGTTTGAAACAGAATACACAGTGGTCACCCAAACGTGACTTGACTGGGGTAAAATTGCAAATCAGGTATTGTGCTTCCCCTTCTCCATCATCTCTGCATTTTGGGTTCTTCCCCAAGCCCACACCTGTCTGTCTCAAACTCGGGCCTGTCACATTCTTGTGCTGTATGTGAGAAAAAAATGCTTGGTGAAAACATAAACTGGTTTTGTTCATTGCTGAATTCATCTTTTTGTGAAAATGTGGTGCCTTTCACTTAGTGAATCTATGCATAAAATCCCAATAAGATGTTCCTCTAACTCTCATAATAACAGACATTTAAGTGAGTAGAGAAAATAATGCTACCCTCCGCAAAGGAATCTCTTGCGGTGGCATTTAACATGGGGAAGGAAGGAGAGAAGGAGGGGCGGGCAACGTAGAAAGGCAAGAGAGGCTTGTCTTTTCCCCCTAAATTATAATGTCTAGATCCTTGACCATGCCTCATAGCGGAGAGCTAAATGACACATTCACAGATAAATTCCTTACATTAACAAAATGTTTCAAATGTTTAAATACGTTCACCCACAGTAACATAGAAATGCTGAACGACAAGTATGTTATTCTAAAGGAGGCGGTCTCCGTTAGAGGCACCCTCAGATCCTCTGGAGGCGGGATGGGCATGCCTTTCTATAATACACAGCCCTCCCCCAAGAAACCTCTCCCAGGGGAATTATGCATCCCAGGATCCAGAAGGAAGATATTTACCTTTTTTTTTTTATCTCTCACAGAACCTAGACAAGTCTGGACATATGTAAGTAGATGCTCAAATCTATATAAATACAAGTACCTGCAAATAAATTAGTATAGAATTTCTAGTCTTTCTTGTGAAACCAAAGCCGAGGAGAGTTATTAAGAGTCCCAGGGCTAGGTGACAAGTGTTGAGTGGATAGTCAATAAATTCTTTAACAAAAATAAGCATAAATGTTGGAGCTATCATCAAGTTTCTTTGTCAACTGTAAACAAACCTGATACCAAATTTCCTTCCAGTGATTCTAAAATCTCCCTATTGCCACGCAGTGTAAAACCCATTTATATAGGGAATTTTAAAATAAATACTCGATCTCTCTATTATCAGGTATAATATGTTAAAGTCACATTTCTGTACATTGGAAAGTATACGTTGTAAACTCAGCCAGAATATGGTACAGAGGGGTTTTCATTGTGAGATCATACAGTACAATGGAGTGGGTACACCCGTTGGCCGCCCTAACCTAGGGTCTCACCTGGAAGACACGGCTGGGAACAGATCCGCTGCCAAGCCCGCCCGGTAGGATTCTCTTCCTCCGAGGCTATCGGGCTGAGAGCATCAGTTCCCTTCTGGCTCTTGGTCAGACCCCACCCTCGGCGCCTCGTCGGGTGCGCCTCAACACAGCAGCTTGCTTCCTGAAAGCCTGCAGCCAAGAAGGAACTATGAGAGTCTATCTGCTCACAAGATGGAAGTCACCATGTTTTGTAATGCTAACCACGAAAGCGATAGCCCATCGCCTTTACCATTTTCTATCAGCAGTACAGAGAAGGGAGTCGCAAGGCCGGCTTACACTCAAGGGGAGATTTCAGAAGGCTGTGGCCAGGATCGCCGGGGGCCGTCCTAGAGGCTACCTACCATAGTAATGCATTTCAAAAATTATTTAGAAAGCCACTTAAATGTTTACAAGAGGTAAAAAATACACTTTTTGACAAAAGGATAAGAGAAAATGATGCCTAAGAGCCATTTCAATAGCCTCATCTTGACATATTTTTTTTAACTCAAAAGAGAAATAAAGATGTAAAATACTATATCAAAAATTCAAATTGAAGCAGTATGTTATTTTTCCATGTCATATGGAAAAATATGAAATATTTAGTTGATAATACCCATTGTTGATAAGGATAAACAGTTACTTTATAACCTGCTTGTGGGGTTAATATTTCTGAGGGCAATCTGGCAATATCAATAATTGTGTACCTTTTGACTTACCAATAGTATTTCTAGGTACTTATTTTATAGAAATAGTTAAGACAAAATATAAAGATTTATGTACCAAGATGTTTATTGCAGTGATATATGTATATTAGAAAAACTGGAGATGATTTAAAAGTTCATCAGGAAGGACTGGCTGAGTGAAATATCTTATTACAAACCACATAATAAACTATGTTGTAGCTGTTAAAAAATGATGGTTCATATGTATGTAATCATGGAACTCTGCCTATGGCATATTTTTACACACAACAAAGGCAGATTTTAAAAGCTTTATATAGAAGTATCTATGTAGAACTGTTCACGTATGTGCTGGCATGTTGTTGTCCATGATTGCAGAGGAAAAGTCTGAAAGGTTATCTATCAAAGCATTAATAGGGATTACCTTTGAGTTGTGGGATTATGCATGGTCTTTCTTTTTCATAGCCTTCTGTATTTTTAAATTATTTTTACCTTGAGAATATTCATATTTTATAATGATAAAAAGCAATAAAACTATTTCCAAAATAAACTTTTTAAAATGTACTCCTATACTCCTATATGGGAATATTTTAAGCTTTCATCAAAATATATATTAATTGGAACAACCTAGCATCATAAGATCCTTTCATTCTGGTGTATTAGCAGCTGATAAATGAATATGTTCCAAGTCTTCTTGGCAAATTATATTTACCAAAAAAAGCCTCTAGGATTCTATATACACACAAATATCATCAATCAAAAGGGAACTGGGAATTAACTGTCAGGTTTCTCCATAACCTGGCTATTATGGAAAAACAACTCACTGAATGATCAGCATTGATGTTGATTAGTTAAATAAGAAAATAAATCTTTGGTTGCCATAGCTAATCACTCACTCATTTCTTGTTCTTCATACCTGAAATATTTTTGAGTATCTCCTGTGTGCCAGGCATTAAGCAATGTGTGGGGAATGTAACAGTAAATCAGAAACATGCTGTGACTGCTCTTACAGCCTCATAAAGACAAACAAGGAATTTCACTGCTGAAGATGTCTCAAAGATCATAGTCTAGATTTTCCTAAACTCCATGAATCTGGAAAGTGGAGTTTTACCTTTCCATTGTTTCCTATATTGTTTGACAGCAGACTCAAACACATTTCTTTCTTCCATCCTGTGGCAGGCAGAATTCTAGGAGGGTCCCTATAATCGTTGCCCACTGGTGTTACTCCTATGATTGTGTTATGCTGAAGGGCAAAAGGGATTTTGCAGGTACAGTTAAAGTTACTAAGCAGAGCATTTACTCTAGATGGTAGCAGAGGAGTAACTGAGAGAGATTCAAAAGGTGAGAGAGATTCCATGTGAGCAAGGCTCTCCATTGCTGAGATGGAGGGAGCCCCGAGGCAAGGACCTGAGAGCAACCTCCAGTTGCTGAGATCAGTCTCCAACAAGAAAGGGGGAACTTCAGTCCTACAGCCTCAAAGAACTGAATTCTGCCAATAACAGGAATGAGCTTGAAGGAAGACACCCTAAGCTCCAGATAAGAAAGCGGTGAGCTGTCACCTTGATTTCAGCCTTCAGAAGGGAACACAGTCATGCCATCCCAAGCTTCTGCACTCTAGAACTGTGAGATAATAAATAGTATTTCAAGCTACCACATATGAGGTAATTTGTTATGCAGCAATAGAAAACTAATACATATCCTTTTTTCATTTGTATACCACTCCTGGGAACTAGTTAGCAAAGTACAGTGTAACTGGAGCTGAGATGTATGGATTTCAACTACCCTCCAGATGGTGATGGTGAAATTGAAGGCCAAGGTTTCTAACCATATTAGCCTTTTTTTCTCTTTTTGAATTAACTGATTTATTTTTAAATTTGAAACCATCTCAAACTTGTAGAAATGTTGGAAATGTAGTAAACAGAACTTTTTTCTTCCTTAACCATTTGGGTGCATTATTTTGTTGACATGATGCCCCATCATCCCCAAATACTTCAGTGCACTTCCTATAAACAAGGGCATTCCCCTGCATATTTATAATACAACCATTAACATCAAGAACTTCACATCAGTTCATCTCTCAGATCCCATTCAATTTTTACAAAGTATCCAAATATTTTCCTTTGTAGCCAAAGATCCAGTGGAATTACCTATCATATTTAGCTGTCACCTCTCTTTAGACTCCCTCAACTTGGAATGATTTCTCATTCCTCACTTGGCTTTCATCATCTTGAAACTCAATTCTTTTGGAGAATATTCCTCAATTTTTTTTGGCCTGTTTTTTTTATGATGGTTATACATTTTAGTGAGACTATTAGAGAAATGGTACTGTGTTCTTCTCATTGATTACTATAAAATAGCACACAATTTCAATGTTATGATTACTAATAATGTTATGATTACCAATAATGTTAACTGGATCACTTGAAGTGGTGTCTGCCAAGGTTCTCCATTGTGAAGCAGTCTGTTTCCCTATGTAATTAAGAAATATTTTGTAAGAAGGTAACTTGAAACTTTGTAGATATCTCATGACTCACCGAACTTTTTATTTATTCATGTATAATGATTGTATCAGTTGGGGACTCACGGTCTTCTATTTTATTCAACTTTATAATGTGCTATTATTATTTATTTTTATAATTGAATGGCCAAATTTTGGTTAAAGGGAACTCCTTAAAGCTGGCTTTGATGCAGTGTTATTTTCACAAGTTTCCTCTATTCTTGAAGCAACTCCTTACTTTCTCATCTAGCAAGATTTCTGGGGCTCATCTTATACTTTCCCTTCCCCAACCCTGGAATTAGTCATTCTTCCAGGGAGTCCTGCTTTGGTTTTTGTTAGGGAGAAATGATATTTAGAAACCAAGATCCAGACACTTTTAGGGTTGTTGCAGTCACACTGGGCTTTCTTTAACTTTTCCAAAACACCAGGCTTTCTCCTGCCCAAGGCTTTCACGTATGTTGTTCTCTTTACCTGGAATGCCCTTCCCTCCTTTTAGCATCACGAGCTCTTACTACTCATCCTTCAGATCTCAGCTTAAGTCTTTCTTCTTTGTAGTAAACTTCCATTAGCGCCAGACTGGTTGAGGTCTCCTGTCACAGTGCCACGCGCCTCTGGACAGACTTACAATATAGTCATCATAGTACAGTAACATGTATTTCCTCCTCACTAGATTAGTAAGCTTTGGAGGACAAAATCTGTCTGTTTCTGGTCAACACAGTAACACTAGTGCCTAGAATAGTACCCAGCACATGGTAGTTCCCAACAAATGTTTGGGAAAGAATGAGTGAGTGAGTTAATGAATGAATGAATAAGCAAATTCATGAATAGAGCCAGAACTAGATCCCAGTGCTTTCCCAGTTATTCCACAGTGGACACATACAACTTTTAAAGGTAAGAAACTCACTAAATCCTCAGACGTAAAGGCACAATTTGATTCTTTCTGACAAAACCGTGAATTTTATACAATGGATGAAATAATTTTCTACATTATTTCTGAAGTTAGTTCCTCTTGGAATAGATTCAGACAAACATGGAAAACCAGGTACCCTCGGAAAAGGTCACAGAGTTTGCCACTATTGATTTAATCGCTTGGTTTCATTCTCCACTGGATTTATTATATTCTGAGTAACTTTGCTAAGTTGTTAAGGAAACAAAAAGCTGCAGAAGAATATTTAATATGATTGCATAATGCTAAACCTTCACCACCTCCTGGGTCCCTAATTAAATCTTATTTTTGCATGGCTCCTTGTCCTTGAATGTGGCCTGCTCTGAGAGTCACAGGAAGGGGATTTATGATAGTGGCAAGCCAGAAACTCGTTTTGAGATAATGTAGAATTCTAATAGTCCTACCATTGTCTCTGCAGGAAGGGCAAATGTACAGTTGTCTTCTTGGCTTGATACTTTTATGGTTTTGCTCTGGTTCTGAGTCAGACCCAGACTCAACAAAAGATGCCCCTATGTCTCCTGCCTCTTGCCAGCAGCAGCTCCAATAGCTAGCCTGGAAATTACGTCAGACCGTTTGACATCCTTTGACCCAGCTGATTATTGAATTCTGTTGACTCCAGAAGGAAAATGAGGTCAGATGGACAGGCCTAGAATAGTTATAGTTCTTTCAGTCCTGAGAGATACATTAGGAGAGGTTTCAAAAGGCTTTTTCTCATTTTTACATTTTCTGAGATGAGCTTCTGAACATGTGGTAATTTCTCTTCTATTCATTTTATGTTATATGGTATTTATTAGAAAAACAGAGACTCTCATAGCAACTTACAATGGAAAATGATTATTCAACTATTTTTTTTTCTTTTACCTGACAGGCACTGTGGTTTTCTTCCATTCTATCTGGCAAAAGGGAGGATCCTGTTGAAACAAACTACCTGTGGTTCCATTCAAATCATATGAGAAACTCAGAACAGCAACCCAGGTGAATTAGGGGACCCCCTCATTCTTCTGAGGCTTGCAGGGCAGGAAATGTTCTTGGCCCTGTCGAGGCTCCTATAACTTGCTATTGTAATACTTCTCACCAACAGGCCTAACCAGGATTTATAATTTCAAGAAAAATCCCTCCACTCTTTAGTCCTCTTTTAGTATATTTTCCTCCTTCACTTAGTCATGTTTCAGATACTTCAACATTTACTCATGACCCACTTAATGTGGTTTCACAAAGAAACAGTAATTAGTTTATCACCTCTCAAAAGTAATTGAAATGGAAGCAATTCATGGATGTGATTTAATTAACTAGAATGCTTTACCTATGCTGAGATAATCATAATGTGGGCTTTACTAAACAAACTAAAATATCCTGACCAGGACTCAACTGAGTATTCAAAGAAAAAGGCAAAGAATCAAAGCGAGTTTACAAAAATCCCCTCTACCGAGAGCACTGTTTAAAAATACATTGTTCAGCTTTGAAGTAGAAAAAAAAAAGCAGAGCAACTAGGCTCTAACACTTTCTAAACAGAGATACATTTTAATTGTTGTCTCACTTTTGAATTTTAGAAGTGACATTGGCAATTTATGTGACATTTCTAGCAAAGGCAAAAGAGAGGTATTTGGGATGCTGTGCACCACGCCTTCAATAATGGTCTAGACGATGCAACTGCAAAAGGCCCATTCTTCCCTCTCAGACTATATTTCATTTGTCAAAATGAATATAAGATTTCAAGTCATTCCAAATACTTAGTAATACTCTCCCAGGTCAGCAGAGCACCACTGTGGGCCAGACATTAGCAGAATAGAGCATGCTGATGAGAACAGAGATGCTGGTAATATTCTAGCCTCATAAAATGACAGTTTCTGCCCACAAAGAACGTTGGGTGGTGCTCTATGAAGTTGCCCAAAGAATTATTAGATATATGGTTTATTTGTCTGTATAGAAACCCTCTTTCACATCCTATTGAAATAGTATCCCACAAGTGCCATGTTCCTGGGAGGAATCTAAAATGTCTGTTTATCTACCAGGGCAGATGAGTGGGGGTGATGTTATGATGTGAAGTGTGTACATTTCTGGCGCAAATGTTTACTTGCCTCTGCTTGTCAACAGCTGAGTAGTTTCTCTGTCCTCCCACTTGGAGTCATATGATATCCAGTGAATTTCACCTCTCTTGGAAGCTGCTAGTGTTTATCTTCCAAGTGCTAATATTAAAATGCAGCTCTTGATTTAGGCAACAGAGAGCCAGGGGATTTCTGAGCATCATATCTCCTCTTCTAGAATCTTCTATAAGGACGATTGCCTTTAAGAAGTATAAATCATTTTGCTGCTTCTTTCAACACAAGCCACAAGTGTCATCTTGTCCAGAAGTGAAAAGCAAATTCATATTTAAAATCAAAATTTTAAATATTCATATATTTAGAAAATTCAATTTTTGTTTAATTTTTAACATGTTCCTAAAATATATTTAAATTATTTTTTTGAAATAACTTTTTTAAAGTGTTTACAAGAAAAATCTAGGGGGTCTAGAACATACCTGAAAAAATTCTTATTTTGATTATAGTCTTTTCCTACACAGAAATTTAAATCACTCTGTGGAATTAGCAACTAAATTCGGTGAGTTCTATGAGGCAAGATCATTTCAGCTTCAATACCTAAGAAGTAGTAAATGGTTAATAATCATTTGCTGAATGAATGGACAGATGTAATATTTGCCAAATCAAAGTCTTGTTACTAAGATTAAAATAATAATGGAATAATAATACAATTATGTACTTCCTTTTGTAATGGAATATGACCTTGATTTATCCAGTGGAATTTTTAGTGGATTTATCTTCAGTGGAGTGTTTTTCCTAGAAAGACATTCTAGGAAATTATTATTATGGTTGGTGTTAATGTATCTAACTTTTCCTCTAATCTCTGTATTTATGCTATACTTGCCTTTCTTTGCTTTATTAAATGCATTTCCACACTCATCCCTTGTAAAGAGAACTTTCAAGTGGCAAAGACAGCTGACTGAAAATGGCATAACATGATGAAAACAGTAATGGCAAATACATAGAAGCAAACCAGACTGTTTACTTGGCAATTATCAAAGTTTGTTATAAATATGATCATTACTTCATTGCAAATTATATGGCAACATTTTGGAAAATGAGTTTACTCGTTTTTGTTTTTCAGAAGCCTTTTATGTCTCCAGGAAAAAGGAATCAAACTGTTGTCGAATCTAGAAAATAATTTACAACGGTGCTTAGACTCATATTCCTTTTTTAAATCAATGTAGATCAATGTTTAGCACCTTCTCTGTACTAGCACCAGGCTCAATGCTTCACAGTACATAAACAGAGTATATGGCATGATCAGTACAGTCAAGTGACATTTTTCTTGTATAGGAAAAAAATTTGACTACTGTTTAAAAAGAAATTCAACCGAGTAACTTTAAAGATCTAATTGGCTTTATTCAATGACTCATGAATTGGGTGGCATCCCATATAACAAACTAAAATAGGGGCTCCAGAGAGCAGTTCAAAGTGGTAGACTATTATCAGAAGAAGGAGGTGGGACAAGGAAGTTGCTAGTAAAGAGTGAATTGTTTCAGGCAAAGTCACTTCCTTTGAGGAATGGAAATGTCTGTCTGTCTGGCTAATCATCTCACTAGCGCTGACCAGGAGATTTCAGACTGACAGGTTAAGATTATATTTCTAGGAGAGGCTGAAACTGCAATTCAATTAGTTATTAATATTAAGTCTCAGGTTGGGGTATGAAGAACTGGGACATGGAAAGGAAGACCCAAAGAAGCCAGAAATAGGGCCAAGAAGAAATGCAACATGGCAACATCATGAACTTCTAGACAAACTCTGAGCAGAGGCTGATGGCCAAAATCCAGCTATAAAATTCTGCATTTGGGCAGGTAGTAAAACACGAGGTGTGCCTGAAAATCAAAGCAAATTAGTTATAGCTCAAAAGACATCTGCATGGGATCAAAATACATCAAAACTAAGAAGCAAATGGTTTCCATCCCAATAATACTGCCTAGCATTTGAGCAAGTCTCTTTATCAACCTACCCCATGCCTCCAACTTAGATTCAAACCCCGGGAGAAAAGCCAAAGAGGAAGTTTTTCCTAGAACGTGTCTGGACTATAAACTAGGATTGCCAGAGAAATCACCATATTTTCAGAGTTTACCCAGAATAAAGTGATAATGTTTATGTGCATAAACAAATGTAGGCTCAAAGTCAGAAAATGTATTTTGATGATAGAAAATAGTGTTATATATTTCTGAACTTCACTCCATGCCCTTGCGATGCAAGCCCATTGAACTGATCTTCAGGGGTCCCTCCATCGCCAGTGCCATCCCATCATTCTCTCCTTTGGCTTTTATCACCCACCCACCGTTCAGAGAAGTGGGGTTCAGAACTATCTGACCCAAAATATCAGTAGTACTGTTGTTGAGAAACTCTGCTGTAGCTAAATTCTCTTCATTTCCTGAGTGATGAAATGAACACATTAGCTCCATTTCTACCTTTGGGTGAGACCAGAAATAGTCTCTCTGGACTCAGCCAAGGATCTATAGTGCCTGAGTGTAATTTTGAAACTTCCAAGGCACATCAAGCTATAATTTTGCCCTTCATGGAATATTGACAGATTGTCATGAAAATTCTTTTAACTTCTCCCTTTTATCTGCTTTATTATCTAGTGTCTTTATGGGACACCTCTGCCTAGAACACCAGTCTGTTTAGGTTTGTTCTAACATCATCACCACCATCATGGTACAAACAAGGGCAGCCGTTTATTGTATGCTTACTCTGTCATGCTCGTGATACACATTTCCTTATTTAATCTGCACAACTCCATGAGTTCGGTTTTACTATTCTGAAATCAAAGAATAATTATCATTCCAAAGCTTATATAACTGGTAAGGAACAGAGCCAGAATCTCATGATAAAAACTGTTCTGAGATCTATTCTATACTCTGCTACCCCTGCCTACACTTTTCCCATTAATTATCATTCTCCAGGAATTAAAATATTTGTGTATCACACTCTCCCAATTGACTAAACTGGATGGTCCATATTGCTCTAACCCTTATGATATGACTCCAATTTGGAATCAGGACTGTCTAGAAATGCCTCTGTTTCTGCAGACTCACCAGATTAGAGGGAAATGTATCCTTGGATATCAGCGCAAACCCAGACTACACCCCATTCCACACAATCCTTTGGCAGTTTGATCAGGAGAGCTCTCTTTTCTTCCTCTGTCCCCCATCCACTCTCTGCACATGCTTCCCTCTCCCCTGTCCCTGGAATGACCAATCCCAAACCTGGGTTTGTGGCCCTGGTGCCGGGTGCCTATCCTTTGTTTCACTTTGTCTCGTTTTGTGTAAGGTTCTGGTATTAACATTCCACTGACATAGTAGCCGTCCATCACCCAAACGTGCAGAAATGAGTCTTCTGCTGTACTCTCACTGTCGCCTGTGTATGGACTGTTATATACTTATCAGTATGCTATGTGACATCTCTGCAGATAAATGGACTACACATGATCAATTGTTCCCAAAATGTGTACATATCGAATTGGCATCTATATGGTAGGGATGGGAAGAGATTTCTTTGTATCTTTACGTTTCTACCTGTGAAAAACAAAATGAGTAAAGGTAACATAGATGTTCAATGCTCAATGTGGACCACAGTTTCATTGCCACAGTTATTTTAATTTAAAGGTCCCAGATTTGAAATGGCTGGGAATGTGAAGTGATATGTTTCACCAGTTAGCTTGTTCTTCAGACACTTCTCCCAATACTGGACACTGCTTGGACTATGCTCTTCAAATCCTCATTGTCTCGGTATAACTTACTCTTTGGCAAATTATTTAAAGCTTTCTAAAAACCTTGTTATTTTGAATACTATCACACAAAAAAGTTGCAAAAATAGTATTTTACTATGTCTATATACCATTCACCCGTGTTTCTCAAATTACTATACCATTGAGCAATCTATGTATTTTGTTCAGATTCTGCCAGGTCTCCCCTAATGTCCATTTTCTGGACTGGAATCCAATCCAGGACCTCATGTTGTATCTAGTTGTCATGATTCTTCTGTCCCCTTAACCTGGGGTGATTCCTCAGACTTTCTTTGTCTTTTGTGACCTTGACTCTTTTGAAGAGTGTCGGCTAGTTGTTTTGTAGAATGTCTCTCAATTTGGATTCGTCTGATGTTTCCTCATGACCAAGTTCAGTTGTGCATTTCTGGCAAAAATACCAAAGACGTGATATGCCCGTGGTTTAGAGATAAAGCCAAGGGTGTGACTGGCTGGTGTTAAGACCTCAGAAAGATCAAAGTGCCTCAGAGAACTACTCAGTCCTACAAAAAGGCCCTTTGAGATTTAAACGCATGCCACAGCCACCTTGGATTGAAAAGGACCCGAGACAGCATAAAAGTACAAAGAGGCAACTGGATCTCCCAGAATGATAGAAAGTAGGCTTGGAAAACTAGTCATAGACAAACATGTTATATCTTTTCCTGAAAAAGGAAGGGTGCCTGCAGGCCCAACCGAGAGCTCTGTAATAAGCTGAACTGCCTCCCCAAAAGTCGTATGTTGAAGTCCTAACCCTCAATGCGACTGTTCTTAGGCTTTAAGGAGGTCGTTAAAGTTAAATGAGGTCAAACAGTAGAGTCCTAATTGGATGGGACCTTTCAAAAAAGAGGCAGAGACACTGATCTGTCCATCTCTGTCTCTCTCACTGCGCGCACAGAGGGAAGGCCGCGTGAGGACACCGCAATGAGGCAGCCATCTGCAAACCAGGGAGCGAGGTCTCACCGGACACCAACACTGCTGGCCCCTGGATGGCCCTCTGACCTCCAGAATTATGAGAAAATGAGTTTCTGTCCTTTAAGCCACCCAGCCTGTGGTATTGTTACGGCAGCTGGAGCTGACGAATATAAGCCCAGGGAAGCCAAAGCCACAGAGAAGGATTGCTGGGCCTAATCAAGAAATTCCCGACATTTTTCCAGTTAGATTTAAAAATTGCTATTTTTGGAGCCAAAGTCTCCTTTATGGCTCCCACTTTCCCCCTCTTCCGACCAGGAATGTTTATAATACTACTGCCCACTCCCCCAGTGCAGTGTCTGAGGAGCACGTCACCTGGATCTTTAGTTTCACAGATCAGTAGGTTAAGAGGAGCAGCATGCAAGGAGCTGTATTTAAGGAACTCAGAAGCTTCATCCATAGCAGGTTCTGATTTTGATGATGAGACTCTGGATTTGAGCTGATTCCATACTGGAATGAGGTTTGGGGGACCTTGGGAGCAGGTGAATGTATTTTGAAAATGGAAAAAATGTGCATTTCTGGGGCCTAAAGTGAAGACTGTGGTAGGCAGCCTCTCTTAGGGCCCTTAACCATCCCCACACCCTGGTATTCTTACCAGAAATAAGAATATGGAATCCTTTCCTTTATGGGCCAGACTTCCTGAGCCATGCTTCTAACAAACACAATATAGAAGAAGTAATGTCAGGGCTTCTGAAGTTAGGTTATGGCAAGACTGTGGCTTCTGTCTCAAGTTTGCTGTCTCAGTCACGCTCTAAAGAAAACCACTGCTGTGCTGTGGAGCAATCCAATGGAAAGAACTATGTGGGCAAGGAACTGATATCTCTGGGCCGTAGTCAGTGAGGATCTGAGACTGGCCAAGGGCTAAATGGGTTTGGAAATAGATACTTAGCCTAGTCAAGCCCTGAGATAATTTAAGCCTCACTCAACAACTTTATTACAGCCTTATTAGGAGACCTTGATCCAGAGACACCCACCTAAGCTGTGCACAAATTCCTGACCCACAGAACTTTGGGATAATAGATATGTGTTTTTTTAGCCACTAAGTTTTGTTATAATTTGTGGTGCACTAAAAGGTAACTAATACATTTGTTACCAATCCATTTCTCCTCAGAATAGCAGTGTGCCTTTAAATGTGTCTTTCAACCAACATTTGCCTTTACCCTCCAAGTAATTTTTAGCCTATTAATCCCTTAGATTGGTTATGCTAATTACATAATATATGCTATACATACTATATATGAATATGTATATATTTTTATGATGTATAATTAATTGATATTATTTATAATTAATGTACATATGTATTAATGCATAATATTACTTATAACAACATAATATATACATAGTATATATTAACTAATTATATATAACTTATTTATTACATATTAAGTAGAAAAATTAGCTTATGTTATTATAGAGTATTAAACATATGCAAAAGTAGAGTGAAAAATATAATGGACCTCCCTGTACCTGTCACCCAAGTTTAATGGTCATGATCAATATTGACATAAGAATGTTGAAATAATTACCTATAGTCACCATGTTTTTCATCTCTACCTTTACCAAGTCCTCTCCTTATTTTGAAACCATCTCTAGATATATCATTTTTTCTGTATGTTTTCAGCATGTGTCACTGTTTAAAAAAACCATCTTAAGCTTGCAATTGACCACATAATCATATTGAGGAGTGTTTCTGTGATGAAGATAAGGTCTTCGGAACAGTGTCTAGTGTAGCTATTCTTGGTGATGTTCTGCTGCTTGATTCTACAGAAGAAATGAATAGTAATTTTTCTTTATATTACCTTTGTATTTTTTTTAATTTTGGTAATATTAATATAAAATCATATGAGCAACATTGTGGTTACTAGATTCCCCCCATTATCAAGTCCCCACCACATACCCCATTGCAGTCACTGTCCATCAGCGTAGTAAGATGCCATAGAATCACTGCTTGTCTTCTCTGTGTTATACTGCCTTCCCTGTGCCCCCGACACCCCCCCATATTATGTGTGCTGATCATAATGCCCCTTATTCCCCTTCTCCCTCCCTTCCCACCCACCCTACCCAGTCCTTTTCCCTTTGGTAACTGTTAGTCCATTCTTGGGTTCTGTGAGTCTGCTGCTGTTTTGTTCCTTTAGTTTTTGCTTTGCTCTTGTGCTCCACAGATGAGTGAAATCGTTTGGCATATGTCTTTCTCCGCCTGGCTTATTTCACTGAGCATAATACCCTCTAGCTCCATCCATGTTGTTGCAAATGGTAGGATTTGTTTTCTTCTTATGGCTGAATAATACTCCATTGTATATATGTACCACATCTTTATCCATTCATCTACTGATGGACACTTAGGTTTCTTCCATTTCTTGGCTACTGCAAATAGTGCTGTGATAAACATAGGGGTGTATATGTCTTTTTGAAACTGGGATCCAACATCCTTAGGGTAAATTCTAGGAGTGGAATTCCTGGGTCAAATGGTATTTCTATTTTGAGTTTTTTGAGGAACCTCCATACTGCTTTCCACAATAGTTGAACTAATTTACATTCCCACCAGCAGTGTAGGAGGGTTCCACTTTCTCTGCATCCTCACCAGCATTTGTTGTTCCTAGTCTTTTCTTTGTTGGCCATCCTAACTGGTATGAGGTGATATCTCATTGTGGTTTTAATTTGCATTTCCCTGATAATTAGCGATGTGAAGCATCTTTTCATGTGCCTGTTGGCCATCTGAATTTCTTCTTTGGAGAACTGTCTCTTCATATCCTCTGCCCACTTTTTAGTAAGGTTATTTGCTTTTTGGGTGTTGAGGCATGTGAGTTCTTTATATATTTTGGATGTTAACCCCTTGTCAGATATGTCATTTACAAATATATTCTCCCATACTGAAGGATGCCTTTTGGTTCTGCTGATGGTGTCCTTTGCTGTACAGAAGCTTTTTAGCATGATGTAGTCCCATGTGTTCATTTTTTATTTTGTGTCCCTTGCCTGAGGAGATGAGTTCAGGGAAAAGTTGCTCCTGTTTATATTCAAGAGATTTTTGCCTATGTTTTCTTCTAAGAGTTTTATGGTTATGAATAGTAATGTGGAGATTAAGAATTAGTAAGCTCAAGAGAGGGGAAACAGTTGAAAGAAGAGAGAATAACCTAGCAACTTGATAGTAGACTGCAGCCAAAGTCTGATATATAACCAGTGATAACCAGCTGCAATGGGAATGAACAAGTTAAACAACAAGCCTGTCTAATTTGGAAAGTTATATCCCAGCAAATAAGCTGAGTATTTCATAGAACTCTCCTTTAGGCCCCATGGCCTTCAGGGAAACCTGTTATGCATGTAGCCTAGACTCAGAGATACTTTGGTAGTAGAGAGATTCCCGAAGTAGAAAGCACAGTGAAATTGTGCAGAAAAGGCCTAACAGAAAGCAAAAGAAAGGCTGAGAAGAGATTGGGAATTCAGTAGAGCAAGAACTTGAAATCAGAAGTCATCAGGAAAAATATAAATGAAGTCCCTCACCAACCAAGCCCAACAGAAATCAGTGTAGCTACTGGAAAATATGCTAGGTTTCCAATAATACCTGGGAAGAAGAGTCAATGAACTTTTCGCTTAGATATAAAAAAAAAAGTGACTTTATAAATCTAGAGTACATATGATTCCTTCAAGAGACTACTGCCTTAATAACATACCCAGACACAAAGATTCACGCACAGATATGTCCCTGTTGATGGAATGAGCAAAATTACTGCTATTGATGCCTTTTATAGCATTTTTAAGTTCATGATGATTTTGTAAAAGAAAAGAAAGAATCAATTTTGCCACCTGCTTCTACCGTGTCAGTGAATTCTCAGAAATGATACTGCCCAAATAGAATTAGCCCAGTTGAGTACATCTGCAGAATACAGATACTGTCTTTCCTCCACAAATCGCTCATGAAGTGTTGTTACAGATACAATAATAGAACGAGAATATCATACTCAATTGACATGAGCAAAGATAGCTTTTAAATCCTACTCTGTGAATTGCAGTAATTTTCAGTTATATGAAGTAATTTACTTTAACCAGTTGTAAAACTCCTATGGCAAATCAAATCCAATATATCATGTCTCAAAATTTTTTGCAAAACACAGAAATTTTGGTCCCTTTGTTTTATGCAATCTAGGCAGCAAAGGACATTGTAAATTTTATGTAAGAATTCCTTATCCTGGTCTTAGAAACCTAGGGTTTTTTTTTTTTTGGAATAACACCCATCATTCACGACTCTACTTCAACCCATGAAACTGGGAATTTTCATCTCAGTCATCCAACTCACCGTACTGAAGGAATATTTTATTTTTCTTGGATTTTATTGTCAAACACAGGGATAATATTACAGAGAAATTTTCTCTCTATTGCCCATAGCAATGATAAACCAAAAATGTGTATGAGTAAAGTATAGTGTCAATCAAAAAAAACCAATCAATTTTACCACATAAAGAGTTCTTTTGTAATGAAAACATCTTCCTGGTATAAGCATTGACCTGTCCTTGATTTCTGAAAGGAGAAGGTTTTGCTGGATGTAGTCAAGAATAGCCATACCTCATTTCTCTCTCAAACCCTCTCCTTTTAGGGTTGGCCACTGTAGATTTAAAAATTACGAATTGTCATCTCCCAGCAATCCCTCACGGTTCTGAGTTTATCAGAAACATTTTAATACTGGTGAAGAAATGTTATGGGGAGGTATATATATATACATATACTTACATATATAGCCACAGGTATGTATGTTTGTATGTATGCATGTATGTGCGTACACAGAGAGAGAGAGAGAAAGAGAGGGAAAAGGAGAAGAGAGAGAGAGATGAAGGAAGAATAGGAACTGCAATATCAGGCTTAGTCCCCTCTCTGAGCTTTCTTTCACCTTCACCTTGCTCTTCTTGACGATTGTATCTCTGCATCCCACCTCCTCTTCCAGTTTCTCCCTATCGTTTAAGGCTTCCTTAACGATTCCCAGTCCTCTGCAATTTCTCTTTCTTCATGACCTTCTAGTATACAATTGAATACAACACACGACTTAACATTTAGCTACACACTTCTACTGCTCTCTGAATGTTCTCTATGTCAGTTTTGTCTCCCAGCTAGATTACAGATAACTCAAGGGCAAGGACTCTGTATGATTGTTAGGTATTAGCACATCCTCACTTGTTATGCTGTGTCATGAATGCTAAATAAATGAGCATTGATATAATGAAATAACATTTCCACTGGCTTGTCATTTGGATTAAGAATCATAATTGGTTCTTCAATTGGGGTCTAAACTTAATTTTAAGTGTTTCCAGAGATCCATGTCCTCTTTTTGAAATATAATATGACTTAGTGGTTAAAGCCACAGTCTGAATCCCATCACCGATATGCTGATTGTATTATCCTGAGCAAGTAATGTAAATGCAGTCCGCCTGGACTTACTCTATAAAATAGGGATAATGGCAGCACCTAACTCACAGACTCCTGAGATAATCGAACAAATTAACTTATAATTACCATGTAGAATACCTGGTACACAGAAAGCACTCTACAAATGCTGACTATTCTGCTATTGAATGAAATGCAGAACTTACCTTTCTGTATTGGCAATTTGCACAAAACATTGGCCATTATTGGTATGAACAAGCCCAATGTCATTTTAGCCCTCATTTCTAGAAGATAAATAATCTATTTAAGAAGAAATGGGGAGTCAAGTTCTGAATTACAGTTTATGCTGAAAACAAGTCCAGAAAGGTTAACATCAGCCTGTATCAAAAACCCCAAATGTAATGTCTTTCCCCAGTCCTAGGCATTTTTTATATTCCTGACTTAAGAGAGTTTCTTTTTTTAATCTTAACTGAGGTGCGTACAATAAAATTCGCAATCTTAGTGCACAGCTCAATGTATTTTCACAGTGTGTACACTCATGTAACCTCATTCAGATCAAGATATCAAACATTCTCACTAATTTTCTTTTTCTCCTTCACCTATTTCACCCATCCCCCTAACCCTGTCCCCTAGGGCAACCACCAGTCTGCTCTCTGTGTCTGTGAGTCTATTTCTGCTTTGTTTGTTTTGTTTTTTAGATTCTACATATATGTGAAATTATATGGTATTTGTCTTTCTCTGTCTGACTTTCTTCACTTAGCATGATGCCCTCTGTGTCCATCCACATTGTCACAAATGGCAAGATTTTGTTCTTTTTATGGCTGAGTAATATTCCATAGTGTGTGTGTGTGTGTGTGTGTGTGTGTATACCATCTTTTTTTTTTAATCCATTCATCTGTCGGTGGACAATTAGGTTGCTTCTATATCTTGGTTATCATAAACAATGCTGTGATAAACATATGAGTGTATTTATCTTTTCAAATTAGTGATTTTGTTTTCTGAGTAATTCTCGGAAGTGGAATTGCTGGGGCATGTGGTATTTCTGTTTTAGTTTCTTGAGAAGCCACCATACTGTTTTCCACAGTGGCTATACCAGTTTATGAGGATTTCCTTTTCTTCCCCTTACCAACACATTTGTTGTCACTGATATTAGTAATGCTGACTCATTTAAGGTGATATCTCACTGTGGTTTTGATTTGCATTTCCCTTTTAATGATGTTGAACATCTTCTCATGTGTCTGTATATCTTTTTTGAAAAAATGTCTATTCAGGTCCTCTGCCCATTTTTTTATGTTTTTAAATGGGTTACTTGGTTTTTTGGTGTTGAGTTGTATGAGTTCTTTATATATTTTGGATATTAGCCCCTTATAAAATATATCATTTGCAAATATATTCTCCCGTATAGTGTGTTGCTTTTGTTGATGGTTTCCTTTGCTTTTTTGGAACTTTTTAATTTGATAGTCTCACTTGTTTATTTTTGCTTTTATTTCCCTTGCCTGGAGAGATATATCCAGAAAAAATTGCTAAGGACAAAGTCCCAGAGTTTACTGCCTATGTTTTCTTCTGGGAGTTTTATGGTTTCAGGTCTTATATTTAGGTCTTTAATCCATTTTGAGTTAATTCATGTGTATGGTATAAGACAGTGATCCAATTTCATTCTTTTGCATATAGTGGTCCGATTTTTGCAGGACCATTTATTAGAGAGACTTGCATCTTTTGTCATATATTACTTGATCTTATAGACATGAGTTTATTTCTGGGCTCTTTATTCTGTTGCATTGGTCTACGTATGTGTTCTTGTGCCCATACCATACTGTTTTGGTTACTGTAGCTTTGTTGTATAGTTTGAAACTTGGGAGCCTGATACCCCCAGTTTTGTTCTTTCTTCAGTGCTTGGACTATTTGGGATATTTTGTGGTTCCATACAAATTTTAGGATTATTTGCTTTAGTTAAGTGAAAAATGCCATTGGTATTTTGATAAGATTGCACTGAATCTATAGATTGATTTGGGCAGTATGACCATTTTAATAATATGAATTCTTCCTATCCATGAGCACAGAATAGCTTTCCATTTATTTGTGTCTTCAATTTCTTTCATTACATCTCAAAATTTTCAAATACAGGTCTTTCACTTTTTGGTTAGATTTATTCCCAGGTATTTTATTCTTTTTGATGCTATTGTAAATGGGGTTGATTTCTTAATTCCTCTTTCTGTTAGTTTATGATTTGTGTGTAGAAATGCAACAGATGTCTGTAAAGTGATTTTGTATCCTGTGACTTTACTGATTCATTCATTAACTCTAATAGTTTTTTGGTGGAGCCTTTTTTATAGTGTTTTCTATATATAGTAATGTGTCATCTGCAAATAGTGAAAATCTTATTTCTTCCTTACCAATTTGGATGTTTTTTATTTCTTTTTCTTGTCTGATTGCATGGCTAGGAGTTCCAGTACTATGTTGAATAAAAGAGGTGAGAGTGGGCATCCTTGTCTTGTTCCTGATCTTAGAGGAAAAGCTTTCAGCTTTTCACCATTGAGTATGATGATAGCTGTGGGTTTGTCACATATGGCCTTCATTATGTTAAGGTACATTTCCTTTATACCCATTTTGTTGAGTTTTTATCTTGAATGGATTTTGAATTTTTTTAAATGCTTTTTCAATATGTATTGAGATGAACATATGTTTCTATACTTCCTTTTGTTAATGTGGTATATCACATTGATTGATTTGTGAATATTGAAACATCCTTGCATCCCTGGAATAAATCCCACTTGGTCATGGTGAATGATCCTTTTAACATATTTTTGGCATAAGAGGGTATAAAACAAATTAGTATGGCAAAGTTTATTTAAGGAGCAACCCTCATATAATAACTTGGTGTTTTGGGGTTAATATGTCCAACAGCCTAAGAAATTATGTTCTTAAGCTGACAGAAGTGGTGTTTATTTGTGGTGGAAGGAATTTTAAAAATGTATGTATAAACATATATGCATATAAAATAAATTCATAAGTTTATGAATCTGCCGTTTGCCATGTCCCATAAGCATCTGTCCACCTCTTAAGAGCCTTACTAAGAAGAAAGATATTTAGGATAATTTGTAAATGGCATAACCCCTAAAATTTATTTCATAAGGGTTTTGCAAAAACTAAATAAGATCATGTTTTTAAAGCTCTTAGCATAGCATGTGGCATATCGGAGAGGAAGCAAGTAATATGTCTTATCTTCTTTTATTATTACAATTAGAAAATGGAAACAAAAAATAGCCGTTTCTCTAAAGTCATTTAGTGGCAGAAAGAAACTTAAGCTTAAAATATGCATTTGTCCCCATAACTCTTACTGTGCCCCATTCCCTCCTGTGTTCTGTACCTTCTGAATCCTGGGTAGACACTAGCTCAACACGCCTCACTCTGGCACTGACGGATCTGGCTTTCTGCCCAGGCCTCTCATTTACCACACTGTTTTCCTTCTTGTGTCCTTCAATTGCAGCGTTTTCCACAGCTCTCTCCTGTCCCTGCCCTCGGTAACCACACTGAGTACCACCACCCCAATCATCACCCCCTCAGAACCAGTTCCTAAGTCTTTATCTCCACTCTGAGTCTGTCTTCCATGCTGAATTTAATCCTGTCTTTACAGTGGCCTGCTATATATTTCCCAACTGCTGTTCTACTGGCACCTGTTAGTCAAAATAATGGAATCATTACTTGCTTATCCTCTATCTCCACTCTTTTTCCTGACCACATGCATCTTCTAACATCTCCAGTTTTAATAAAAGAACCACTCTCCTTCTTCCTTTAGACGCAAACCCTCATATTCAGTCCCCTCTCTTCTTCCAGGCTCCAATCCATATATAATTTGTTGTCATTCTAGAGCTGCACTAAGCAATATGGTAGCCTCAGGCCACTTATGGCTAGTAAAGACTTGAAATTTGGCTAGGCTAAATTGAGATAAGCTATAAATACAAAGTGAACACTAGATTTTAAACAGTACAGTAGACAAGAATGTAAAACATCTCATTAATACTTTTTGACCTTGATTACATTTGAAATGACAATAGTTTCGATATATTGTACTAATTAAAACATATTCTTAAAATTAATTTCTCCTGTTTCTTTTGTTTTGTTTTAATGTGGCCACCAGGAAATTTATGTTACATATATGGGTTGCTTTATATTTCTATTGAACAGTGTAGTTCCAGATCATTCTAGTCTTCCTTCTCAACATTTATTGAATCTCTTCTCTCCCATTCTTACTTTTTCATCTAGTTCAAGCTTCTTTCAATGCATCCTTGCAGGTTTCTCTGCCCATGACTCACTCACCTTCCGCTAGTATCCCTCATTCATGCTGCGTCTGTCTCCATATCAATCTTCCTACTGAAAGATTCAAATCAAACCATTCCCCACTCAAAAAAAAAAAATCACTTTTTCCTTCCCATCAAAACTAAAGCCCAAACTGTTACAGCCCCCAGCTCCTTGCTCCTTCACATGTTAGCTACGATGTCTTGGGACAAGAACGTAATGCAGAGCAAGATGAAGCTCTGTTTAGCTGGAAGAATCATTTTTTTTTTTTTAAAGGAGGGAGTCACATCGCATCTCTATGGAAGTTGGTCAATGACTTTAACTTGACTAAGCCTGACTCAGAGAAAAATTATCCTTCACAAATGTTTTACAGGGTGAACTAATATATCTTCTCTCATGAATTCTCAGAGCTACAATCTGTTGACAGAAACCAGTGACTGGTATAAAAATAGGGTTAGAAGGAGAAGTCCCCAATGCCACTGAAGGGACTTGGCTGAGATGCGGAGATTGACAATATTGTGTCTTAAACGTCCCAGATATCTAAATTTTACCCACCAGTGGGACTGCTTCCTCTCTGAGGAACTTTTCTGAAGCAATTAATCGGAGCAACTGGAATTACAAAGGGAAGAGTGGTGACACCCCCCCTGCAAATATCTGGCCACTTAGTACTGTTTTCTGAATTGCAAATAATAAAATGAGTGGAGCAGACTTAAAAAAAAATTTTTGTTCTTCCAAACTAAAATCTAATCATGTTTTAATATTATGTCTTGTTATTATTAATATGTTTCGAGGTAATCTCCTCAGCGTGATAGTCAAGACCAAAGTCGACTGCTATTTCTTTCAACATGAATCCCTATATACCAGCTCATCTTGATGGTTGCTCACGCCAGACCATTCATACTAATTCCGCGCCTTTTCAAGGACAGAACGGTAGAGCTGGGAGGGAAGTTGGAGATTATCTAACCCAATTCCCCACTTTATAGATGAAGACCCTGAGGTTCTGGAGCTCATTAA
This sequence comes from Phataginus tricuspis, assembly GCA_029783875.1. Taxonomy (NCBI): domain Eukaryota; kingdom Metazoa; phylum Chordata; class Mammalia; order Pholidota; family Manidae; genus Phataginus; species Phataginus tricuspis. The sequence continues at coordinate 8,626,609 of JAQQAC010025234.1, forward strand.
GTAAATTTCTGAAAGTGGCCGGAACCCGGATCTGCCACTTTCCAGATCTTGTGCCTTGTACATTGCATCATTTATTCTTCCTTTCTTCTGACTTTGCATATTGAAATTATACCTATTCTTCAAGATCTAGGAAAAATGGCACCTCCTCCATTATGAGCAACCAGCAGAGACCTATCCTTCTGTGTCCGTGCTCAATCTAAACCTGCTGGGTGTTTGTGATCCTTAGCTCCCTTCTGGGATTTTAAACATGTTGTAGCCAGTGATGCTATCTGACACAATCTGTGTCTAGCAAAATGCCTTCTACATAAGAACTTGCCATGCATTTTTGTCAAATAAACAATTGAACAAAATAAAATGACATAGCAAACTTGGAGCCTTGGCTATTCTATGCTATAAAAAATGGAAACATGAAAATGTAAAAAAAAAAAAAGTATAAGTCATAATGCAATACATTGATCTCCTTGAACAAAAAAGCTCCACATACATTTCAAAGTTTGTTACTTATTTTCTTTAACTAATTTCATCTTTCCTCATTATGCCTTTCCTTTCATTAGAACAAGCAGAAGGGAATTAGTGAATTATAGCAGAGACCAGGCTGTTAGGGATTTAAAGATTAAGCTTGGAAATCCATGTATCTCTTTAAAATATGAAGAGTGCCAGGTCAGCTGGGTGCAGAAAGGCTGCCAGCCAAAAAAGATCCAGTCAAGTTAAATTGAAGAAGAGTTGGTTGGTTTTTGCCAGTGGATGTTTAAATGTAAGATAATCCATCACCCCAATTCTTCCATCCTGGTATGTTTATTAAGTAAATGTTTATTATACTAGATTCCATTTCAAACTGGGGCTGGGGGATGACCTAAAAAGAAGAAATTTCATATAAGATGGGATTAGCTTAAAAGGGACAAAATCATTAATATATTTCTATTTTTAAATATGTTGTTTACATTGGGGTCAAAGGATGGTTAGGAAGTAAAACTTATCCCCAAATGAAAATTAGCCCCCCCTCAAAAAACCCAAAACTCCCTGACAGAGGGCCTAGTAGTGATTTTTTAAATGGGAGGGGTGGATAGAAAGAAAGAAAAAGGCAGTAAAGGGCCTTCCATATTTTTGACCTTTAGAGTCAGAGTATGGAAGTTTATCACAATGAGTATTTAGTGGCCACAGGAATAAGTTTATATCTGAAGACTTAATTAAATTCATTTCTATGCTATGCAACAAATGATTATTGAATATTTGCTATATCTAAGGTGATGTGCTGGATAGGAAATAGGAGATAAAGCTAATTACAAATAATTCCTTTCCTCAAGTTAACCAGAGGTTTCAGGCAGGGTGGATACTGTTTATAGATCAGCTGACCTGAATATCAGCCCCCTACCCATTTATAGACTTCAGCCTTGGCTCTTTTGGGGAGAAGGGGTCTGAATTACCTGGATAACTCTTTCCTTTCGCCTTTTAATTGATGTAATTTGGCTTCTTAGAATTTATGGCTCTCCGTTTGGCCTAAATCCAAGCATTTTCTTTAAATCCATCTTAAAGATATTTCCAGAAGTGAAACATTGCGTAGTTCTGGGATCTGAAATGCTCATTCAAAACATTTAAATATCTCAATAATATTTGCTGATGTATCATATTTTACTGAAATCCATGAAATGCTTTAAAATTATAACCATTGAAAAACTAATGGAGTAGTAATTTCCTAGAAGGTAAATTGAAACACATATCATATATAAGGGGCCTCTTGGGCAAAATTTTATCAAAATGTTAGCGTCTTAAAAATTCTGAAGTAGTAAATAGTCAGAAGTTGTACCTTTTTCTGCTTCCCAACTAGAATGTTTAGCCCTCAAGAGTAAGCACTCTGTATTTATCTTGGTAAACCTAATGAGGGTTACCAATGCTTGATACCCATTAGTTACTACGCTGATGAATGAATGAACTAATTAATGAAAAATATGACCTTGCATCATTTGGTTGGAACCTTTCACTTAAATTTACCCAACAGGTAAGCAAAAGTTGAGAATGACTCAGTAATGTAGAACAATCCAACAAATTAGGCAGATGTTTCCCAGGACAAATGGAGAGATTATATTGTGAGAGAAGTCACTAACTACAGGGGCTACTCCTTTCCACCTCCCTGTGATATCCTATAGGAGGCACCAATTGTACATTTCTCCCCAGAGGTGTTTACCCCATAGGAACCTCACCATCCAAAGCTATGGCCAATAACCTGATATCCTGGAAAACTGCCCAGCATACTGAACAGAGCTCTCCGAGTCCAAAGTCAGCGGGATTCATTGCCAAGAATTCCTTTGTGAAAGTTAGAGGACATATCATTCTCATATTTTGCCCTCCTTGGTGAAATATTTAAATAAACACATAGTTTCATTCCTGGACTCACTTGATGGGTATTCTTTGAAACTTCAGTTACAGATCACTCAAAGGAACAGCATGACCTCCATGAAGGCTCAGTCTTGGAACTCTGTGAGGAGGGTAATCGCAAGATTAATGTAGTCTCTGTTTAAAACTAATTTAAAACTAAAAATACATGCAACAGCCTTTACTTATCTTAGATGGGGAGGCAGGCTTATAAGGGGCAGGCATTATATGGCTAGAGAACATCCATAATAGATTCTCCCATGGTTTAGCGTTGACTATGTTGCTCGCAGAATATGAAAAAGCATTTGTCACGTGTGCAAAGTATGTTGTTTTATCAATAAAATGTATGCTTAATTTACTTCCTTTTAGAGCACAAAAGAAATTCATTAAGTTCAAATATTCGTACTTTTCTATTTACTATTTCAGCAGGACTGTAAGCATTCAAAAGATCATTGACTTATTTGCTAAACAGTTTCATTATTTCCGCTTTACAGGGAACATGAAGGAATTCATTTGACTTTATCAAGGTCACCAGCAAAGCAATGGTAAGAAATCTAAGCATGAAGCATTTCTGCTTCCAAATGTTTTGAAAGTTGGCTCATGTAAAGAAAAAGATTTTTATGACCAAAGAGCACTGCTGGGGAATGAAAAAGAGAAAGCCTGTCTCTCTGTGCCTAAAGGTCTGTGCTAGTTTCAGAGATGAAGCTTTTGTTTTAGGCACAGAGCTCAAATTAATCTTCACTTCAAATGGACGTTTTCCTCATTATATCCTGAACTTGGAAAAATAGGTGAAATAATCACAAAAGCACAATTTTATAACATTTGCCCTTAATAGTTTAGTTTTTAAGAGCAATTTTGTGTTTGGGGTACATATTTAAAAGGCTTAGTATGTCTGTGAGGTATGCCACCCTGCACTGTCATTGTTAAGGCAACATTTGTTGAAAGCTTATTAGTCAGGTTATATTCTCGTCTCCTCATTTAGTCCTTGTAAAAAGCCATGTAAGGAAGATGCTATTAATATCATGCCCCCTTTACCAATGAGAAAATTAGGTGCAAAAAAGCGAACTCATTTTTCCAAGGCCACAAAATTAGTCAGGGTTGGAAGCCAAATGTAAACAAAGTATCCAAAACAAAACAAAACTCAGTATATTAAAAGAGCCTCACACCCCTGTCAAAGGCTACTTCTTAGCCCATAAACCCTCTTTTTGAGGTAGTTTCTGAAAAATAACAATAACAATGACACACTTCAGCAGAGTGTTGATTCAATTTTCTATTTCTAGAAGACCTTATTTCTGTTTCTAATTTTCCTCATTTCCAGAGTTTTTACTGTTGATTGGATTCCAGTGCTGTTTTGCAGATAGGGAGGCATTCGTGGTAAACTGAATTCAAATTCTCACTTTGCCTCATGTGAGCCATGTGACCTGGGGCAGGTTATCTAACTTCTCCAAGTCCCTTTCGTAGGGGGTTCAGTAAGTGGTTCCTGAATTTCTAGCTGTAAATGTTTCTTAGGAAGTAAAAGGGTATTTGGAGATTAACTAGTCCAAACACCTCAATTGACAGGTGAAGAAAGGGAGGCCCAGAGGAATTAAGTGATTTAGAAAAGGCTCCCAGCCAGCTCCTTGTGATGAACCAAAGCAGTCAGAGTCCCAGGCGTGTGCTTGCATTATTCTGTGCTATCTCAAGTGGATTAATGTATGATTGATGATCTCTGTCACCAGGAGAAGTTTTCCTCAGGCAGATACTGCACGATTATTTTCATGTAAACCCAGAATCACAGTGCTGAGCAGAGATGTGAGTGTAGCCCAAACTCCTTTCCCTGCCTGTGAGTTTCAAGCTCCAGCAAATGTGGGTGGCGCTCCTTGGTGCCATTCATGTGGCTTCCACTTGCCAACTTGGATCCGTAACATTTCAGCAGAGCTCTGAAAGTTACACAAACATCACGTTGGTGGTGTCCCTGCCTTCTGAAGCTTTGCTGCAAACTCACATGAGTCCTCGTGCTTCGCAGGTTTCCCCTGGGGAGCATCTCCAGGAGGGTCTCCACGGAGCTTCCCATGGGGAGCACTTGCTTACAATGGCTGCAGTTTCTGGAGCGCTTAAAGGCAGGAAGTGTTCTGTGGCATGACCCAGGGCTCTCTCCTTCTCTCCAACATGTTCAAAGTTTTACCATTAGTGTGATAAATACATAGATGGCTTGCTGAGCCAAATCACGGACAGCACAAAGATGGGAGACGTGATGAATATGATAATGAGGGAATCGGTTTATAAAAAGCCTAGAATGATGGCCCAAATGGAATACAGTGAAATCAAAAAAGGGAAATTTTTAATTCCTAGATTGGGTGCAGAATTTAAAAACTGTACAAGAAGATGATGGGAATTTATATTTGGTATAACATTGGCACAGGTAAATTTCCAGCATGACAGATAAAAATGCCTAAGAGTTTAGGCTGACTGTGAATTTGATAAGAGTCTACAGTTATATGGCTGCAAAAAAGATGTTTCATCTTGGGCTGCCTTATGACATGTGGTTTTCAGAACAAAATAAACAACAGTTTGGTTCCACTCATTTTAGTCAGACCGCATATCAACTCTTCCTTTCTGTGCAGCAGGGACATACTTAAAATGAAGAGGATCCAGAATGTTCGATAGGAACAAGAGATGATTCAAAACATATGACAATACGAAGGATAGTTGGAGGAACTGGAATTTTTTATCCCTATAATGTTAACTGTCAAGTACTAGGAAGGACTTGAGATTTTACCATACTTGCAAGCTGACACGTTAGCCTGACACCATTTCATGGGGTGGGAAAAGACACAAGACTCCTAGGCAGAGAAGTTTACTACAGTAACCGGAGTACCCAGAGTATCAGCATTTCCTTGTGCTCACGTCCCTCAGGGCAATGCAAAAGACCAGGTAATGCTTGCACTCACAGTGGGTTGCATTACAGGGGAGGAACCCCAAGTTTAGGAAATCCCAGTCTTTTAGAACAGGCGGCCAGCAGGCTGGCCCAACCATTTGCCTAGGGGATGGGAAATACTGAGTCTAAACAAACATCTTTGAAAAGAACCAAATGCTGTCAGTGCCTCTGTGGGAAAGACACACAGAAAGAGAAGAGATCCATGGAGAATTGTTTTTCAACAATAAGTACATCTGAAGGTTGTCATAGTAAAGAGTATTAGAAATCTTTCCCTTCAGAATTAACAAGAATGTCCACTTGGTGAAAATTCCCAAAAGACGACTACAGTAGATGAGGAAATATTTTATAAAAAACAGAACAAGCTCAAAACGGGATGGACTCCTTAAGAAGTTAGACGTGCTCAGGCAGAAACCAGGCAGCCCTCTGTTGTGAGGATTGAGGAAATATTCATATACTAGACAAGTACTGAATTTAATGTTACATTAAGCTTCTTCCAGCACTCCACTTATCAGAAAATAGAGGGAAAGAAGTGAAGTAACTAGGAAAAAATGCATGACAAAAAAGGATAAAGGATACTTTCAAACTTGAAATACTTCATTGTATATCTTCTGAAGCTCTATCTATATCCCAAGAGGATCCAGACATCTCTTTGATAAACCAGAGATTGGGCCGTATTCAAAGCCTTTATGCATTTTATGTTGTAATCTCCCTGGCCTGTCTCTTCAGCTGAGAAAAACAGCTCAAAGATCTATTTGGAAATAAAGAAACTTTGAAGCCTTATCCTAGATTGATTATCCTGTGTTTTGAGAAACGGTATGTTTGCTAAGGAGGCCTTTGTGTTCTACCTGGAAATATTTCTGGTCATCTAGACACTTAAAACTGAAGCTTGGGTATATCCCAAAAGAAAATACATTGTCTCTAGGGATTTTTCTTTAAAAACAAAACATATTTGTGCACTTTCTCAAGAAAAGAGATTAAGAATAACTGTCATGTCACTTAGCAAATGGACATTTATCTCTTCATGAATTTATTAACTACTCATTCTGAGTTCATCTGCACACCACATATGTAAGACGATAGAGCCATAACCCTTGGGTGGGGATGTGACTGTGGGCATGCCCTTTGACCTCCCTGCTTATATGTAAAGGGAAGGGTTGAGATAGATGACTGCAATGTTTCTTTCTGGTTTTTCAAACTCCCAAGAATCCAGGAAGAGTCACCTTCTCAAAAGGTGGCATAAATTCGGAAGCTCTTGGAGTGGTAATAGGGCTTAGAAGAAAATAAGGGTGGAAATCCCCCTTGAAGATGGTTTAAAGGGCATCACTCTCAACCTAAAGCATAGAAACATCAATCAGGATACTGGGAAAGGCTATAGGATGGAGGGATGTTAAGAGAATCTTGTGGTGTGACAAGACATGAGTGTAGTTCATGGCAGGGAACTAGAAACAAAATTTCCACTGTATCCTAATCCAGCAGGGAATCGTATTCCAAAAAATGACCTTGGAAAGGGCCACAGACTCACCAAACTGTTGGACCATGGCTCATCGGGCCAAAGCAAGATGTAGGATGGGGAGGCCATGCTTCTGAAGAGGTAGACAGCTAGCTGAAATAATTCATTTAATCTTTAAGAAACAGGAGAGGTTTTTTTTTTTTTTTGCCTCTCAAATAAGCAACTGACCTCCTCTGGCATGTGCCAGTTGGATTCCAGATGGCATTGCACACACCGTGATTTGGGCACTTTTTATGGAGATCAGGGTTCTACTCTACAACTTTGTGATTAAGCAATAATTGAGACACCCCTCTTGCGTGATTTGCCTCAGAAAACACACACCTCAGGTTGCACAAATCACATCTCAGAATTTATTCAATTATCCTTTGGGCTTAAAATATTTTTTGAAAGTAACTGTTTTTCAATACACTTTAAAATACATTGACAATACCTGTCCATTTAGAAAGTCGACATCTTGAAACTATAAGGTTTTTGTTAATGCTTTATGGTGGATGAGTAAAATTTCTAATCCCACCAAGTGTATCCATATACTTACAATATAAAAGCTTTAGTTTTTCAGTAAAACACGATGCAATGACTCCAATAAAAAAGGAACTTTGCACACATATATTTTCCTGCATACATAAGTATCTGCTCTAACTTCCGCCTCCTAAAACTGTTGCTTATTTTGTTTCAGCTTTAACCCTTAAAAAAAGACCATTCCTTTACTGAATGATCTGGCTTGGAATGTCCATTAGTTTAACAGCAGAAGTGAAGTTAATCTCCTTCAAACCCCATGTTGGACTTAGTTTACTCAGTGTTTAAGATATTTTAAAAGGCCTTTTGGAGGGAACAAGGTGGATCTAGAACTTGGGGTCTCTTGAGGACATAAACCAGTCAGAGCTCAGACTGAGAACGAGTTTGCCACGTTTTTCTGAATCAAAAGGCCACACTATTCTAGAATGACCTTGGGAAAGTAATTTTTTTTTCATCCTGGGATGCAGATAGACACGGAAGAGGGCAGCTGCACTTGATATAAATATCTCGTAAGGCAGGCAAAATACTGCACTGTAACTCCTGTAGTCAGAGAGCCAGGAAAAAAGAGGGTTTATGTGACCTTTTAAGAATATGCTGTTCACCCCAAGGAGCCATGAGTAATTAAAACAGAGTTAGCACTTCTCACAGGAGGGATCAATTTACTCCGAATAGCCCAAAGCTTTTATGGCTTGTTATGGTACCCTTGTTCTCCACAAGGGCGGGGTGGAGCAGGGAGCCCCAGAGAGGGGAGGCTGAACCAGGAGCAGAAATCTGAGAAGGAAAAACAAAAATAGAGTGGGGACTGAAGAGGGAAAAGAAAGAGCAGGCTTAGGAAGGCCCTGGGGCGCAGACTGGCAATCCTGTGCCCAGAGGCCTCCTCGAGGGCAGGTGGCTATTTTAGTCTGTTCCCATTATAGAAGATAGTTGCCTGAGGAAGGGTATGGATATAGGCATTGACAACTACTCCTCTCGTCATTTTTCCCTCGGGAATCTTCAGTGACGCCCACACTCCATTTTGCCTTTTAGGACCCTCTGGTGTTCAGTCTCACCTTTCCCTTCCTCCTGAGCTCCAGCTACCCCTACAAGCATCTCCTCCAGCCAGGCTGCCCTCCGAGCTATAAGCCCCACACCCACACCTCCTTTTCATTATCCCAAGATTTTCCCTCCTCTCACCTTTGCACGTATCTAAAACATCTCCATCCTCTTAAGTCAGAATAGAATTTATTTCATAATAAAAATTACACTGCATAAAGCTTTATACCAAACACTTAAGGATGAGCTACCATGACAGAGCTGTTGTCTCCTGGGACATTTCCTTGACTATGTTGGCCCACATTCATCTCTTCCATATTCTGTCTCCTGAAGTATTTGTTCACAGACCCGGCGCTCCAGAATCAACCTCTAGGGGTGGAAGGCTGGAGTAATCTACATTTTCATCGAGCTCACTAGAGGAACTGAGGAGACAGAGTGATCTAAGGAGGCAGGATTTTGACTATTGCTGTTTCCTTCATATTTTTCCATATTTTATATGTGTTTTTACCATAATCATATAAGACTTTCATAACAACAATTAATGTGTGAGAGCGTAATGTATTTTTTAAGCTCCCAGATGATTCTAGTGGTGTGGGAACCATAGGTCCATATCAGTCATTTGAACAAAGATCCAGACGCATGCATCCTTGCATTTCTTTTTCTCCAACAAGGTAGAAGGGTACCCAAGAGCAAGAGCCAGCCCTCTACTTTTCCTATCTTTTCAGTGCTAGAAATGCTAGTCTCAATGCAGGTGCTCGACACATACTTGAATGGGTTTGAATAGACTCCCAATAAAATAAGAAAAAACTTAATAAGGACATACGGCATAGTACATTTGGAGAAAAAAGAAAACTTTGTAATTAGTGGGTTAAAGAAATATGTATTCGTAAGACAGAAAATATACTCAGGTGACTTAACAGACCACAGGCTGACCACAGATCAACATTGGTGTTTTGCTTTAGATATAGAAGCAAAGGATTTTTGAAGGCATCAATCAACTTAAAGCATGTAGAAACCAGAGGTAGTTCTTTTTAACCTGACTCATACTTAAAGTAGTGTGTTCAGTTATAAATTCTACAACTAAAGAAAAAATTTGAGTAGTTGGAAAGAGATAAGAAAACAATCAAAACTCTCATACTTTGCTGATGAGAATGGGCAAAGATGTAGCCACTTAGGGCAACAGTCTCAGAGTCCTTGACAAAGTTGAACATGCAGCTAGCATATGACCCAGCAAATCCATTCCTAGGAATACGCTCAAGAGAACTGAACATATATCCATACCCAAACTTGTGCACAAATGTTCACAGCAGCTGCACATACTAGCCAGTGGATAGCCATGGTAATCAACATGGATAAACAGAATGTGGTGTAGCCCAACAATGGATATTATTTGGCCATACAAAGGAAGGAAGTTCCTGTAGTCTGCTACATAGCTTTCAGTGTGATCATGGCTAAATCTATTTTGAAAACATGCTGAGTGAAAGAAGCCAGACATAAAGAGCCTCATATTCTATGATTCCACTTATATGAAATACCCAGAATTGGCAAATCCATAGAGAAAGAGAGTGAATTCAAGATCACTGGGTGCTGGGAGGAAGGGGGATGGGAAGTGACTGTAGTGGGCAGAGGATGCAGGGATCACACAGTGGTGATGGTGACACAATCCCATGAAGATGCTAAGAACCACTGAATTGTACACTTTAAGAGGGTAAATTTTATAGTATGTGAATTATATTTCAATACAGCAGGAGGGGATTTAATAATGAGAAGAAATCAAGGGGAACATGGGGAGGGAGGAAATGTGGACAGTAGGACACCCCACACCAACCCTAACGAATGTTTAAAAAAAATGGGAGACAAGAAAACAGTTGTTTTTTCATCCTTCTTCTAAGGATGTCTTTTCAGGCAAAGTTGGCTTTTTAAACTTTTAAAAATAATAATAATGAAGATAACTAGCTGAGGAGAAAATGAGAAGTCATAGTCTATAAATACAGCCCAAGGGGTTTAGGTAAGATACAAGGTTTTCCTACCATCAGAAGTTGGAATAAGACGTTTTCACATCTCCCTTTTCTGTAGACTGAAATAGTGCTTAGAACAGGTTTTCTGTGTGCAGGACAGTTTACAGGAACCCTGAAGTGAGAGAGGGATGAATTCAACGACCTTTCATGGTCTCTGCTCTCTCTCTTTCAGAACACTGTGGGTTCCTAGCATTCGATACAACAACACTCTGTCTCCTATGCATTCGTCTCAGTGAAATAAGAGAGGAGACACTTCTGTTTCTTGACAAGTTTTATTTGGTTTCTATATTCAGTCATAAATACACATTCCTCTTAAGACTGTAAATGTCTTCTCCTCTAAACAATTAACTTTCCATTAAAAAGAAAAACACTTGAAGCTGCTCTTGCAACCTATCTTGCCAATCACTTGTGTGCAGAAAGCAAATTCAGGTTATGTATAGCTACCTCTACATGCTATTAATATGAATACATAAAATGGACTTGGCCTGGCAAACAGCTTTAAAACCTCCAGAAGCCTTTGCGTTGAGTTTCCTTGAGAAACAGAATGATATTATCCCTGCTCGTATTATCCGGGGATGGAACCATCTCTTCTCATTGCCTCCCAGGGTTCCTCGCTTTAGGAGGAAACAAGTACCTGATCTGGGTCCACTCAGCACAGTCTTCCTCAGTCTCTGGTCAGGACCCAGATCCCAGGGAAAATTAAAGCAAGCTGAGAGACGCGATTAGCACAAGGAAGTCTCTCCATGGCCCCATCACCAGGTTCGGACTAGACCCTTTCTCAGTCTTTATTCTCTAGCCAGGTCCGAGAGGGCTTCCCTGTCAGGCAGAGTTTATGTCCGTATTGAAGCTTTTTTTTTTTGGCATCACATGCATTCAAGAATATTCATTCATTGCCTAAATAAATTTAAACCTTCCTGTTTGGGATTAGTAATACAAACCTCCATTTTCAATGTCCTCAAATGTTTTTAACCCAAGAGCATGTTTACTGAATAATGGATTATGGTTCCAGGACCAGATAGTGTTAAAACTTGATTTGTTGAGAACATGAACTAAAGCGAATTCCCCGCCTGCTCCCTGGCTGCTAAGCAAGAGCATGGTCAAACTGCCCTTTCTCCAGGCCCTCCAGGCCATCGGCCCAGGTCGAGGTCGGCATGCTCCGATACGGGTCCAGGAGAATCCGGAAGCACCTGACAATGAGGATGCCCAAGAAAATAAACAACAAAATCACAAAAACAAATGTGGTTTTCTGTTCCAGAGACATGCTAAAATCTGACGACGCGTTTCCCAGAGGCACGAGCGGGGAAGGGACGGGCTGGCCTCCGTCCATCATCCAGGGAAGCCAGGGCACAGGAACCTCCAGTTCCCTTCTCTTCCATTATCGGTTGGCTGACATCATGGTGGCTGCACCTTGGAGAGGCTGAGTTATCTGCAGGAAGAAAAAAAAGGAAGGAAAGAGAATCACTCCCAAAGAGCAGCTTTATTTCTAGTTTCACAGTCATGCTTTTCAGAGAGAAGTTGGATACTCTAGACTTTCTCACCAGAGGTGCTTAATTCTGTCTAATTACAGGGAAGAATATTTTCCTCTTGCATGCAATTACCAGACTGTCCTCAGAGAAGCCACCTGGGGCCAGGAGGGATGGGCAGGGAAGGCAGCCAGAGTAGAGAAGATGAGACGGGTGCAAGGCAGTGTTGACCTCAGGATGTGCCGCTAACCGGCCAGCCAAACCCAGCCTCCCCTGCCAAGTGTCTTCTAGGTTCCCTCCAATAATATGACTCTCACATCCTCCTTATACCGATACCACCAACTGAACACCAACTATGTGCCAGGACTGTGGCTAAACGTGACAAAGGTTAGCCACCCTACTACAAGCTCCATGGAAGTAGGGACCTCTGTAAATCCGGTGCAAGGGCACTGAGACTGGAAAAGCTGCTTGATATAGAAACTCCCTTAGGAGCATTGGGTTCTGGGCTCTAGCCTGTGGCTTCCATTTTACTGCAAAATGAGCATGGGACCTCAGAGAGGTCACTACACTGTAAAAATGGTAGTAGAAATGCCTGCATATCTCATAGTGCTATTAGGAGGATGAATGTCTGTGAAAGCTCTTTGTAAAGTACCCCAAGGAGGAAAACAAGCAATACAAAAATGTTGCTTCATTTAAGACATAAGTAAGGAAGCTAGGATGCTTCTCTGCTTGCTCTTGCCGGGGCCAAGGGAGAAAGAGGTGTCTCAGACACCCAAACCATCAAGCTCCTGCTGCTTTTCCTCTCTTTCTTCAGAAAAGAAAGATCACTTTCAATACCTGACCCTGGGAAACACCTAGAGAACAGAGCTAGGGAAAATAAATTGACTGACAGCATTTTCTTTAAAGCCTTAGAGCGGCTTCCTACTGTTTAAGACCATTTGATAGAGAGGAAGAGAAGGAAAAAGATAACTTACCACTATTTCCATTTTCCTAGTGGACCAATTAAGGTATATGGATATTATTGTTTGTCTCAAAGACCAAATTAAAGTATACACAAAAGCCACGCAAAGCTTCAGCAAGTAAGCCAAATTATTTACATCCAGTTTTGTAAAGAAAAGTATCTATATTACACTGCTGTATAGAAAAATCATATGATATACTTATTTATGAATCTGTCTATAAGAAAGATTACATAACAGAGTAGTCAGCAGTGGAAATGAACATGGATTCAAGAGAAATTATGTTCAATGAAAATAAACAACCAAATAAAAATAGAAATTATGATCTAAAGCATTAAGACAGGATTTATTCAGCTAACTCATAATCATTGCCTTTAAGGACAGCATTAGTAATCATCATAACAGTTTGCATGTATGTTGACACTTCAAAGCCTATAAAATCACAGTTTATAAAATAGTCTACAAAGGGAATTACAATCGGTATCTGGGAGGAAGGAGTTACCAGTTTCAGGGAAAGATATTGAAGCTCCATGACTCTGAATTGTTTTTTAAGGCTGGAAGAGCTGCCATATATTTATTTATTATTCATTTATTTTGAAGTAAGATTTGGATAAAATTTGACTGTATTTTTTAAAATAAGCTCCTTGGGACAATAGAGGATGTTCATGGACTCAGTTTGGTCTCACTTTGCTTATTTGTTTTTAGGCAGCCCCCCAGGCCTAAGGTGTTAATTCTCTATAGGTCACTGCGGTTGACGGGGGCGGGGGGGCAGAAACGGGGTCCAGCCCTTCCTATGCAGCTCTGTTTAGTGCTTCAGACGAAGGCCATCCGCACCCACCCAAAATACCCAAACTGGCCTTAATCTTGCCAAATAAAAAATTCTCCGAGGGCTGGATCAAAAGAAAGCCACGCAGTGGTAGCGGATAGATGCCTACACCATCCCTGCCACGTCCCCTCTTGCCTTTTAGTGTCCCTCTGAGAATCCCCCTGCTTTCCTCACGGGCTTCCTAGAATTCCATTCTGCAGCCACTTTCCCTCCAGTCAGATGAGGCCAGAGTCCCTTTTTCTGTTCTCAACACAGCTGAGATACATACGCATTTTCAGAAAGTTCCTTATGAAAACACTGCACAATCTGAAAAAGAAGTATAGGAAAAGCGGAGACCATCAACTGTGTAAATCTACAGCAAAAAGATTTCTGAATCTGTGAAGTTCAATGAAAGTTTTGTGAAAACAGTGACAGACTGCATGGAGGATCTTTTGAGCCTGTGATAGTGACTCCCTGGGCTCAAGTTGCCTGACCAGTATAGCAATACCCTGTTCAGATCCTCCCTTACCCCCCTGGTTTACACTGGATGAGAGCATCTGGACACCCAGGAGCGGTCGTCCCAGCCTTGTCCTTGTTACAAGGCAAAACACCAATTCCTTTTCTCCTAGCTCAACATCTCATGCATCTTAGGCTTCTCCCATACCTCATGTTTTAAAGCTGGTGCACCATTCATTCGGGGGCTGCAGTGATGGACAACTGTTCCAGGAAACCCCAGCGAGTCATCCCGATTCAGATTATCAGTTTGGTCTTGCTCTGCTCTCCCATGTCCCATCTCCCTACTAAGTGAGTCTGGAGCCTGACTTCTTCGCAGAGAAGCCGACAATCAGAATGATTTAAAAATCAGCTCTGATTTGCTGTTTTACAGCCCAATGCTGATTCAAAGGCAGATGCAAGTATATGGCTAACCCTCTTGGCAGCCTCATCACCTGTTCTGAGAAGCCTGCTAAAAAATAAATATACATTCTCCAACCCTTTGCAGATATACCAAATTGATGAGAAAATGGAAATGAAAACATTTTGAAAATTGTACAGCTCTTTAGCGCTTGTAAGCCTCTCCCTGCCCCACATACTGTGGTGCCCAGGTTCCTGTTAAAATAACTTCTTTGGTCAAATCATCAAAGGCCCCTTTTAAAAGGCAATTATTTTACCAAGTGACAATGGCACATCTGTGATTTGTCTATGAAAACTGTTCCTGCTTGAAGGAAAGGGAAGTGGTGTCTGGAGACTGAAGGAAGGTCTTGCTGGGAATGAGGGGCTTGTAGGATTTGAGGGGAGTTGACAGGAGGTGCTATGGGCAGATGGCCCAGGAGGAGCGTCCAGGGGAGGGATGGGGACTGGTGGATAGAGATGAGATGATCAGGAAATGGTTATAAAGGAATATAGGGGTGCAGAGATCCAGAGGAAAGTGCCAACTGTTTCACAATTTTGCCTCGGACTGATTGAAATCCCTGGAAGAGCCTGCTTAATTTTAAACCCTCCATCAGCTAATCAATAATTTATAAACGTGGTGAGCTCAACCGCACGTATAAGTTAAAGGAAGCATCAGCTATAATAAGAGGCAGAAAAAGAAATACATGTAATCATTTGACTACCACACTACAAAAATACTCAAAAACATTTACATTTAAAAAATGTCTGTCTTAGAGTAAAAAATGTCCCTTTTTGTTAAATATGATACCTGAGAACGTTCACGATTGTTTTTAGCTGAGTAACGAAATCTTTCTTTTAGATGAATAGCGAAATCCGGGCAAGTAAATTATTTGAAAAGATTTTGACACCACCACCCTGAGTGTCCACAATAACAAAAGGCAGTTATTTTCTGTAGCAGAAGGACCGGTTACTCACAGCAGTGTTTTCCTCCTGACTGGCTACCCCATCACACAGCGCACCTCGGTCTTGCCTTTGCCAGGCCCACGTGGTGGGCTCAGGAAATAGTCTGCATTTAATACTGGACCACAGAGACCTTAATTAGACTATGCCATTTTCAAAAATCATACAATACAACCCTTTTCTTGAGCCAACCTCCACAGACTCTGTGATCATCACAGAGTGTAAAACACCCTGAAAAATGGATGGAGCCCTGCAGGAGCTGCCCATCTCAGCCACTGTCTTTCTCACTACCAGCCACTCACTTTAGTTTGAGTAATTGGCAAAGAGGCCCTCTCTTTCCCCATACTTCCAACATACTGCACCAAGATTCATCTTTCTAAGCCAAATCTTAACTGAGAAAACCTTTGTACTCCAGTGTCCAAGACCCTAGCATGCCTATTTACCCCCTTATGGACCAGATGCTCCTGTTTCTGGACCATAAATTAGGTGATATCCTGACAATGGCATTTTGCTAAGACAATTTATTTTCATAGGAAGTTTAAAAAAGAACAAGCATCATATCACGTTTAGTTTTGAGTCACATGACCAATGGGTTGAAAAGAACGAACTAAAGGGTAATGAGTCTGAGACACCTGAGAAGAGTGGCCCCCTCACTGTCTGTTCTGCTGCTCTGCCTAACACCTGCTGTTCTTTGAACACTTCTGGGTTTCCCACTGCTGAGCTTTTAGTCACGATGCTCTGTGCCTGATGCCCTCCTCCTCACCCTATTCCCACCTGCAGGTTTCTCTCCCTCCCTCAAGGTCCACACCAAATACCAGCCCCTTGCTTCACCAAAGGGATGGGGTGCTTCCTGCTGTGTCGGGGACACTTCCCTGCATTCGGAGGTGACCCCTGTGACAGGACATGTTTTCTTAGGGATCAGCTCCTTCCCCTTATTAAACAACAAGCCCCTTACTGCTCTGGGATAATTTGCTGTCTACACAGAGGTTGAATCAAATCTCTGGTCCCTTACGGTCCAGACAACTGAATTCAGACTTCAAGGTGCCAGCTGATACAGAGACAGGGAGAAAAAGCACCTGCCATCCAGCCAAACCAGGATGGCAGACCACTGTGTTGGAAACTGGTCTTGTTTAAGAATCACAGATAGTCTGAGTCACAAGGACACTTTATAGTCACAAATCCCATGATTTGAAAAGCAGTCATTTGGGTCCTTAGGTTCTCCTGGCCCCCCCCCCGATGGATGGGGTCTTAAATCTAAAATTCAGCTGGATATAAGCAGTTTCCTTTCTATTTAAGGGGGGGCCAACCCTTTCTTACCTAGTCTGCTTCTTTTTTCTTTTTTTTTGGTGGGGAAGGGCAGTCATTTAAAATACCCCAAATCTAAATGTCTTACATGGAAACTATAAATGTCAGCATGTACCCTTTCTAAGCATGGATCCTTCGGACATTTCATTTCATTAGCATCTCATTAAACAATTTCACAGGAAGGAAAAATATGGCATGTGAAGAAAATATATCTTCAAGCATGACATGTTTCTTTTCTTAGTTTTAAAGTGACAGCAACAGAATCAGTGAAGCCCACTTGGGGCCTTGTTCTGAGGAACTGCCCACAGGCATTCCTACCATCTCACTTTTATGCTCCACCCACTCAAGTGCCTACCTTCCTGCTATGGGTTACAATGATAGTAGCTGCAGGAGCTGTAACACACATGTGCCATGCCTAGCATGTAGTGAGTGTTCAATACATAGTTGATGAGGAATGGCGAGTTATCTCTTTGTACCACTTTTGTGCAAAATGAGATTTATTTCTAAGTCTGTTATGCACACAAGCATACAAAGGAACGGAATTATAACTAAACTGCCTGTAATCATAAAAATCAGTTACCAAAGAAATCCATCCCCCAAGGGGTGCCAGATCGCAAGTTTCTCTCTGGCCATGTTGGAGTGGGTAGAAAGGCATCCTCCCTCAGCTGCTCGTGGGCATGCAGTGGTGCAGTTAAACAAGGCAGTCTGTATTTTAAGTGCTCCTAAACCACATAATTGCTGTACCTAATTTTTAAAAGTTCAAGGCCAGAAACCTAATTAAATGACTTGACGTGTTTTCAAAAGTAGATGCAAAAGCAGTTCATCCACTGAGCAAGAACACTCACAGGACTGTCCAGCTCTCATTCACATGCGACAGACAGGACCCTCGGTCCTGCACAGACGTCCCGTGTCCCTTATTTATATTTATCTGGCAGGCCTACATCTGTAGGCTGTGACAGGGAGGGAGTTGGTGAGGGGGGCAGGGCTGACTTGGCCACAACTGGCAGAGACAAACTTATTCAGCGCTGCATTAGTCTCCAACACTTCTGAAGCTGACTGTTGAAATGTTAACATGCCTTTCAGTGATTAAAGGAATGCATATCCCAAGACTGAGTCTGCACAGAATCACTCTCCACTTTTTGAGCTAACAGAAACCTCAGCCGCATTGCTGTTTGCATTATCTGAAGTCTCTGGAGCTGCACCCCACCCTCCATCTACCCACCCACCATCCACACACCCTCCATCCACCCACTGACCCCAGGTCTGTAAACACCCCTGTCAACCCTGCTAAACCTCACCACCCCCAATTGTGAGCCCTCTGCAAAAGCCACCTCGTCATCTAAGTAATCAAACCACTACATAAGCAAAAGTTATTCACCTGTGAATCTTGTGGAACTTCTGTGCACAAGCCCATTGAACAGTAACCTGCATTCCCAGACATCCACGCAAGGATGCAAAATGTTTCCTATAAATTCAGGGACTTCATGGCCCTCTTGGTGACCAACCAAGAACTTCAGGTAAAGATTTCCTGGCTCTTTCTAGGTACTTCATGCATTTTAACCATCCTCCCAACACCACCCCGCTTTAATTTTTATTTTTATTCATTTATTTATTTGGGCTCACATAAATACATAGCAACTTCCATATTCTTCTTTTTCAAATACAGCCCTCTCCTTCCAACACAATAGCCCTGTGCTTCAGAATTCAGGACAGTTCAGGGTAAATATTTTACGCACTCAAAAAAGACACCCAAAACTACTAGGAAGCCCATAAACAATGACTTTAACACGCGTGAATGTGCTCAGCTATAAATGTCAACAGGCGCTTTGGGAAGTGTTGCCAGGCCCCGCTGCCACCGCGGGAGGTCCGTTCTCTCCACACCGGCCCTGCAAAGCCAGCCTGCAGGCGCCTTCGCCTGGGTTTGGGAGGGGACGGTGTTGTCCCCGCTCACCGTCGCTCATCAGCCCTGGGTCAGCAGGGACCTTTCCTTCAGCCTGAGCCCTAACCTCAGCGTTACCTGTTCCCCACCTTCTTCTTCCCCCTAACATCTGCTGGAAGAGTTTTAAAGGGACAGCAGGGCAAGCCTGCAGCCTAGCTGAGCACATCAGAAAAACGCCACGCGAGTGCCTGGTCAGAAACTGCGGTGTCAAAGGGCACCATGAGCAAACTGGAACTTGTAACTTCAAACAATAACCCTTCCTGCTCTGCCCAGTTCTCCTTCTCTTCTTTTGCGTGTTCCCTAGTGGAAAAGAGTGCCTGCTGATACCCCAAAAGGCGAGGTCTGCACACTGCTTCCCACCCAGGGACCCCAGAAACATTCAGCACCTTCACTGAGTTGTCAGGTTGTGATCCTTTGTAAACAAATCAAAACATCCTTGGTACATTTGGGAAGGTTGGATGTTTTAGGTGAATGGGAAAAAAAAATACTGTAATGGGTAAATGGCTTTCAAGAATACTTCACTGCAGCTTAGCAAAGAAAACAGCCCGATTTACTATTCCTTTATCCAGTATCAGTGACATTATAAACTTAAGCATGCTTTAAAAATAAAGGCATCATTATATTTCACCACTTCCTATTAACTCTACGTAGCACCTGTTTAATTAGACATAAATTAATCTAAATTCAGAACTCACGTGCGCCGGCATCTGTAAGATATTGCTCATGCATAAATTGTCAAGTTCGAAAAAAGCATTTAATTAGCCCATCAAAGACACAGTTTGGGTCAAGTACCTGGATCTGGCTGAGCAAACCCTTGATCCATTTCCTGGTGGAACAGTTACAGGTAGTTACAAGCCTCTTTAGTTTCCATTCTTCCCGACCATGCTGTCAAAGCAGTCGGCTGTGGTAGCGGCAAGCAGCTGACGGCACACCCCAGATCTAAAGCTGTTGTTTCAGGCTTAGTAACTTCCCACTAAAACCCCCGAGTTAAAGGAGCGTCGTCTTTCTGCGTGAGGCATCATTAGTGGCCAGTACAGCTGCTGCTTTGAGGCGAGCCATGATTTCGGTTCTGCCTCAGCAACTCTTCAGAGGATTCTGCTTCAGTGAGTAGAGGCGGTATCCTAGCAGTGTGTCTGAAATCATCTTCAAGAAAACATTAACATTCAAGAGGAGTCTGGGGGAAAACATCACCGGGCATTCCCGCACCTTTTCAAAATCAAAACCATACATCTACCCGTGGTCTGTCTCTTCTATTGATGGGTGATGCTGTTCCTCTTTGGGGGTGTCGGCGCCTTGCAGCAGCCAGCCCCCGAACTGATTACGGTTTCTGACCTTCAGGCCGTCTTAATGAATGGGCCGACCTCTTAGGGAACGGCGTCAAGTTAGCATTTGGAGATAAAGGAAAGAATCCTTTTCCTAAAGAAAATGAAATTGACCTTTCAGAAAAGCAGCACGTATGGGAGGCAAAGAGGGAACAAGTAGAAGAGAACAAAATCATATTTTCACCACCTGTTTGTGATTTCCCAGGGCTGTAGGTTGCCAGGTGCAGTGTCCGCTTTGGCCAGCCTGCCTCCTAGTGACGTTGGGGGGCACCCCACCCGACCCAGGCCATCTAAGACCACTTGATGAATAAAGATAGATTTTTTTTTTTGAGACCGAGTTATTCTGAGTCTACAGATTTCAGTTACATGGCACAATCTCAAATTATTTTCCTTGGATAGAATGCCTAAATAAATTTGGAAAATACTTTAGGATAAAACTCATCTTTAGAAAAAAATACTTCTCTGGAAAGAATTCAGCATAATTCTTAAGATGGAACATCCTTGTGTTTTGGCAAGTCACCTCTTTCTTTGTTGAGGTGGGAGCACAGTTAGCAACAACATCCACCCACCAAATGAGGGGGTACATGATATTTAAAGCTAACGCTGACTGTGCCTGTCGGCTGTGCCGTCTCGTCAGCCCTCGTGGGAAGCCGGCCGTTACCCAGCAGCTCTAAGGGACTAAACCCGCAGCTGCTAGCAACAGACAGTAATCCTGGCTAGATCTCAGATTTAAGAAAATTCAAATGCCAAACGTTAGGATCTAATGCAAGAATCAAATGCTTGACTTTTGAACCTAACTTCACAAGAACATTGAAGGTTGCTTCCCCGTACGTTTTCTGGATCTTTACCTAAATTTCCTTTCCAATTAGTTGTACCTACTGCATTGTCACACACACACACACAGACAAAACAATGGAACAAATGACATCCAAAAGAGCCCTATCATTCAGGACTAACTGGTATCCTTTGTGCTTTTCAGCCAAAGGTGCTGGTAGGTGGAACGCAGTCTCGGTAATGCCAACAGAGTGGGGCTCAGGGCACATTCTGACCTCACCCTCACTTATCCTCTTATCATTCCGTGTGCTAAGAAAGTACTCCAGTTAGAAATAAGCCTGGGTGTCTGTGGGCTCACCCTGCCCAAGAGGCCTCCTCAGATACTGTTTGAGCCTATAGATTCATAGAGGTGAAAGGGGATATGAGAAGGTCATGGTTGTCCTCTAGCTACTCCGCAGACTGAACCCATCCCAGAGAGATGAGCTCCTGGCCTGTTTTTAAAACTCTCCAGAGAAGTGGATTCCATCACCCACTCTGACAACCTCTGTTTAAACTGACTCCTCCACTGCTCATTTAATCCAAATGGGTTGATGTATCTCTTTCCCACTGTCCTTGCTACAAAAAGTCAGTCGCTAGCCACCACAAAATTTTGTTAGAATGCCCTTCCCCCAAGGAAGCTGAACTAAGTAAATCAAAGTATATTTCATGAAGATCTGCTGCTACAAAGATCTTGCAGCCAAGTTTGGATACTTCTTTGATAAGACAATTATAACTGGAATTATTGGAATCAGCCCTTCTGCCAGTTCCATTATGTGACTCTTCATGAATTCTGTAACAATGATTAAGAATTTATGAGAAGTCTGGTTCTTTGAATGTTTCATAGTTCTATTTCTTTGGTCTTTAATAACCTTTATAGCTCTTCTCTGAATTCTTCGCCAAACTTCTGCTTTCTGGTCCAGCCTTAAACAGGGAGCCTAGAATGCTACACAGAGCTAGGTAAAACTCATACGAAAATGGAATCACAACGAAATGGGGTGACTTTTTCGGTTATATATGCTATGCGTCTTATCCATTCTGATCCCAGGTTTATTCCTGGGTGTTAATCCAGTTTTCCTTTTTAACCACACAACTTCATAAGTTAATATTGCTCGAGATCTGTTTTAAGAACTTTTCCTACATTCCAATTTCAAGTCTCCTCTTTAATGTTAAGTTACTGTTCTTTCCTAAATGTCCCATGCTGCTCTTTTCCATAAAGAAATGGACAATGATTATGCAACAAGGCTTCGTGAGCCATCCAGTTTTATGCCAACAGAGGCTGTGTCATTATTAGTATTATCATCATGGCATTTCTTTTTGACCCTGCCTAATTTCCAAAATAAAATTGGGTCAATTCTTGGTGTAATCTTCAAAATAAAAACATGATTTTCTTTTCATTTTCATCACTCGATTCTTCAGAAAAATCTTGTCCTCCTTCCTTTGGGTGCATTTTTTCTTTCACATATTCAAGAAATATTCATTAAGTTCACTCATTTAGTGTCAGATATGTTCTGTGTTAGGTGTTGCAAAGAATAAAAAGCACGGGTACTAGGTCCTTTTTTACGTTCGTTCAGGCTGTGCACTGTACAGCTCTAGGATGTTCCTGGGTGAAGGTCCCAAGGAAGTTAACTTCTAGCAATGGTTGCTGAGCTTCCTGACAAACTAGCCCACCTCCACTATTTTCCACCTCCTTACTCCCCTTTCTCTGATCCCCCAGCAGACATCTGGACTACGTCCTCACCTCTTCACAGGACCTGATTTCACAAGGTCATCTGTGGCTTCTAATTGTCTCAAGCAAAACAAACTAACAAAAAGCCTTCTGTAGTTATCTTCCTTGCTCACTGTGGCATCACTGGACATGGCTGACCACTCTCTTCAAGGAAGGTCCAGATAAAAGAATGCACAGAGTATGGTGGAGTACAGAAACTGATGTCAGCCCTTAACTGCCCTTAGGGCCCCCTGGGTGCCTTCTCCCTCCATAGTCTCTCATTTGCCTTCGGAGGCTAAAGTTAAGTGTAACTCATGTATCTACCAGCAAACATCATATTAGCAGTGGAAAAACAGGCGGGCTAGGATATACGTTAATGACTCCATCACTTTCACTTCTTACAAAAAGAAGTGCAAGTCAATTTATGGGTCATTTTTATTTTTCTGTCATTTTAGTTTAAAAAATAAATCAGTACAGCATGTAATAAAAAAATTTTTTAATTAAGATTGGCTCTGTTTCCAATATCCCTCTGATTTGCCATGTCTAAGTGTAAGTTTATTTATCCATTCAGCCATCTTCACAGCTCAATGAACATTCAAAGCACAGGGGAACGGTGGGGAAGGTTTAATAATATTCATACCAAGCTGATAAATTAGGATCTATATTCAAGCATTATTAAAAGCAAGCAGGTTAAAGTCCAGCTGCAAATTGGCAGCATCCTGGTTGGATCTTTTCTTGAATGCATTTCTGTAAACATCTCACCTCTCGTATGTTGAATGCTCAATTAGCTGCTGATGAATCTGGAATGGAGAAGTATTCGAAATGGAGATGAGGAACAAACAATGCTGCAACTCAGTAGTAACGTATTTGGAAGAAAAGAAACACTGATAAAATGTAATACTTCTGAGGATTACAGGTTGCCCTACCAAATTAACAAATTTGTTCATTCCATCCCTCATAAGTCAAAAATAATAAAGCATATAAGGAAGGAAATACATCACGTTCATGAAAAGGGTGAGTCCAACCCTATGAAGGGGCATCTTCATAAAATGTCCCACAACAGCTCTATTTAGAGACAATATTTGCAAAATTTTAATTCTCAATTTTAATTACAGTATGAAAGAATAAGAACATCACTATGGGTTATTCACCATTCAAAGGAAATTCATACTGAGTGAATGTATTCTTTTAAAATGATTTGTATAATAATAACAATTTTCTTAATGACTTTGAAATACTTAATGCCTTTAAAAGTCATGGAAGATGCCAATTAAAGTTTTATACAAACCATCCCTCTGAATTTTAATGCTGTCATTTTGGCATTATTCTTTCTTTCTGTTCAACAGCTGCATTTTGGGAGGAACACTATCCTGTATGGATAGTTTGAGGATTGAGCAGCTTAAAACATTAAGATGATTTAGAAAATGAAATACTGACCTCTTAGCCTGACTATTATGCCTGACATAATTCTGGAACTAAAAGCTTGCCACTTAAAAATCAATTTGAAAACACTCAAGAGGAAAAAAACACTCATTCAAAGCAGTTAAAACATTATTGTCAAAAATATTATGAAAAAGCAATCTCAATTTCTGATATTTAACCTTGTGGAAATAGTGGAAAGGAGGCTGGGGAAATGGTAATAAACAGAAGTTGTGATATATCATCATTGAGCACAAATTTCAGCTGCCTCAAGGCTGCATCTTATAGGTGATATAATCAGTTGCTGCTCGAAAAAATATTTCACTTTGCAAATATTTCAATAAGATCAATCAAAAGTTCCAGTCATGTAGTATATTATTAAAAAGGCATTATTAAATTTAACCAGGGAGATTAAAGACCTATACTCTGAAAACTATAAAACATCGATGAAAGAAATTAAAGAAGACACAAATAAATAAAAAGATATTCTGTTCATGAATAGGAAGAATTCATATTGTAAAAATGGCCATGCAACCCAAAACAATCCAGAGATTCAGTGCAATCCCCATCAAAATACCAATGGAATTTTTCATTGACCTAGACAAAAAAATACTAAAATTGATGTGGTACCACAAAAGATCCCAAATAGCCAAATAATCTCAAGAAAGAAGAACAAAGCTGGGGTATCACACACCCAGGTTTCAAATTATACTACAAAGCTAAAGTGATTAAAACAGTATAGTACTGACACAAGAACAGATACATAGACCAAAGCAACAGAATAAAGACCCAGAAATAAACCAGCACTTACATGGTCAATTAATATATGACAAAAAGCAAGGTTATACAATGAGGAAAATAAAGTCTCTCCAATAAATAGTGCTGGAAAAACTGGACAGATTCATGAAAGAAAAATGAAACTGGATCACTGTCTTACACCATACACACAAACTCGAAGTTGGTAAGTATAAGACCTGAACCCATAAAACTCCTAGAAGAAAACATAAGCAGTAAACTCTGAGACTTTGGCCTTAGCAGTTTTTTTCTGGATACATCTCCCCAGGCCAGGGAAACAAAAGCAAAAACAAATGGGACTACATAAAATTAAAAAGTTTCTGCCTAGCAAAGGAAACCATCAAAAAAACAAAAAGGCAACATACTGTATGGGAGAACACATTTTCAAATGCTATATCTGATAAGGGACTAATATCCAAAATATATAAAGGACTCATACAACTCAACACTAAAAAGAAATCCTAAATAATCTGATTAAAAATTGGGCAGAGTACCTGAATAGATATTTTTCCAAAAAAGACATATAGATGGCCAACAGGCACATGAAAAGATGCTCAACATCACTAATCACCAGGGAAATGCAAATCAATACCACAATGAGATACCATCTCATACCACCATCCAAAAGGCAAGAAATAACAAGTATTGGTGAGGATGTAGAGAAAAGAGAACCTTCATACTGTTGGTAGGAATGTAAATTGGTGCAGCCACTGTGGAAAACACTATGGAGGCTCCTCAAAGAACTAAAAGTAGAAATACCATATGACCCAGCAAGTCTACTTCTGGGAATTTACTTGAAGAAAACAAAATCACTAATTTGAAAAAATACATGCACCACTATGTTTACTGCAGCATTATTTACAATAGCCAAATATGGAAACAACCTAAATGTCCATCAGTAAATGAAAGTGGTACATATATATGATGGAATATTACTCGGCCATAAAAAAGCATGAAATCTTGCCATTTGCAACACCATGGATAGAACTAGAGGGCTTTATGCTAAGTGAGGTAAGTCAAAGGAAGAGAAATACTGTATGATTTCACTTCTGTGTGGAAACATAAAACAAATGAACAAACAAAACTGAAGTAGGTTCATAGAGACAGAGAACAGACTAGTGGTTAACCGTGGGAGTGCTAGGAGTACAGGTGAAATAGATAAAGGGGAGAAAATCCAAATGTTTGATATCTTGATATGGGTGCTGATTATATGAATGCATACATATGTCAAAATTTATCACTCTGTACACTAAGATTTGTTCATTTCAGTATAAAATAAAATAAATAAAGTAAAATAAAAGGGCAGATATTAAGGGTATATCTTCCTCTTCTAATTCTACACTCCAAACTTTGGTAAGAGGCCTACCATCCAAAATTTTGCCTGTAAATAATACATATTACATATTATACATAGTGTGTAAATATTATAAGTCATCTGTATGTGTTTCTCTTATATATAATAGTAAATTACCTCATGAGCTTGTCAAGTATGTGGATTTGAGGGGCCCAGGCCTAGATTATTTAATTCAGCAAAGCCAAGAATCTGTATTTTGAATAAGAAACCAACACGATTAATGACATAGGGCATATGAAGTCTACACTTTGAAAATAATATAGTTAAATGTTTTTTCTCCTCCTTGATTGTTTGGCCATATTAAGCATTTTAACTCTGTGAGGGAAGAACCTTAGACTTAAAATTTTAAATATCACAGAACTCTTTGAAAAACTGATTAAATTAATGGACTCATCATTAGGAAAATGCACATACCATACGCTGTTTTGAGAACCTCTGCCTGAAATTCCCATTCAGAATACTTGCATCTTCTCTTCCCCTCCTTCCCTTCCATTAGAGTGGCAGCAAACTATGACTGGAATGCAAGCCCACAGGGATGAAGACAACAGGAAGGAAGCATGAGGCAGGGAGAACCTCAGTCTGTTTCTGGGAGAGGAAGGTGAGCACAGGGGCGCACAACGGTGACACAGAGCCTAGGACATATGCAGGGGGGGCTGCAGAGGGGGTGGCCACCCCACAGGGAAGACTAAGGTCAGGAATGGGAAGTGGGGCTGAAAACAGGAGGAAGTGGACGGTCTCAGGACAAATGAATAACCCAGCTGCCTTCTGAGGTTGTGGCTAGGGGGCCAGGAATCCTGATGTAACTGTTGGGAAGGGTGGTGGGGAAGACTGAGTGAAATGATCACTTATGATAGCAGGAGGCGAACAGAGAATGTCAGCCTTGATAACATAGGCAAGGGTGAGGTTAATTTACTAAAAAAAAAAAATGACAGAGAACTAAAAAGAGCAGCTGTTACAGTACCATTCCTCCCGTGGTTAGACCTGAGCCAGGAGGGGTGTTCCCCGGGGTTGCTCCTTTTCATTGGAAGCCCTTATAAGCAATTTGACTGTTTAACTGTGTGCATATTGTTTAACTCCATGCAATCTCACTTTGCAAAAATTGTCAGTGTAGTGTGGGCAGACCATTAAGAAGTAAATAAAAACCTTGCCTAAACCCAGGCGATGAGTCTCTTCTGGCAGCATCCTAGGTACCAGCCGCGAACGACTGGGTAATTCTTTGAGGACAGTGGCTTTCTCGAACAACCCGAATCTCCCCTAGAGGGCTGAGGTCTATTCTGCATACAAGTGAAGTTACTCCTCTTCAAGCACCTTGTGTGCTCTTTAAATATGATTCCTTGTAATCACACGCAGTACAATAAAATCTAAACAATTGCCCTGGTTTTCTCATATCATTCAGATGTCATCTTTTTTCATGTGTGTTTTCTGTTTATTCATTTATATAGCTGACTTCTGTTCAATTATTTATTTGATCATTTATTTATGTGTATGTATTCATACCCTATTAAATTTCAGAAACGTTTGAAAAAAGCTACGAAATAGATTATATGTCATTAGTGGTGACAGACTATCACTTTTATTATGTACCCAGTGAGTTTTCCCACTGCTGATCTAAGAAAGCCTGGATGTATTTTTTTTCAAATTTCGAAGAATATTTGAAATTTGACCTGGGAATCCCACTCCTTGGCTCCTTGGTATTTACCCAAAGATTACAACTTCTCAGATTCAAAAATACATATGCACCCCTATGTTTATTGCAGCACTTTTTACAATAGCCAAGAAATGGAAGCAACCTAAGTGTCCATCAGTAGATGAATGGATAAAGAATGGATATGTATATTCCATCCATATACACAATGGAATACTATTCAGCCATAAGAAGGAAACAAATCCTGCCATTTGCAGCAACATGGATGGAGCTGGAGGATATTATGCTCAGTGAAATAAGCCAGTTGGAGAAAGACAAGTGCCAAATGATTTCCCTCATTTGTGGAGTATAACAATGAAGCAAAACTGAAGGAACAAAATAGCAGCAGACTCAGAGACTCCAAGAAGGAACTAGTGGTTACCAAAGGGGAGGGGTGTGGGAGGGTGGGAGAAGGGGATTGAGGGGTGTTATGTTTAGTACACGTGTTGTGGGGGGGTCACGGGAAAACAGTGTAGCACAGAGTAGGCAAACAGTGAATCTGTGGTGTCTTACTACACTGATGGACAGTGACTGAATTGGGGTATGGGTGGGGACTTGATAACATGGGTAAATGTAGTAACCACATTGTTTTTTCATGTGAAACCTTCATAAGAGTGTAGATCAATAATACCTTAATAAAAAAAATCTTTTAGAAAGATTGTTAGGCAAAAGCACTAGATACCATATTTAAGCTTTAAAAAAAGTATGTCTTCTATGAACTTTATTTTGCAAGAACTATGCATAAACAAAGGTAGTGACGTATTCTCCAGTATGTTCTGTATATATTAGTAATGCAAAGGTGAAAATGCAGCCCGATAAATTAGTAGCGATTGGATACAATTCAGGAAGAATTTTCAGAGAGCTAGTGAAAAAGGCAATTCTTCATTTGATATGCTCAGAAAAAGCACCTTGAAAACATTTGAGATGGAGCGGCAATTACCCGAATCTCACTCCCATTTGGTTCCATCCCGTGAGAACGCCCTTCAGCGTCACTTTCAGGAAGGGTCCTTGCTTTTGTTCTCAGCATTTTTCTTCATTCAAAAGTGGATGTGGAGTCAATTGAGAAAAATGACCATTGAATGTTGCCCATAGCCCTGCCACTGGTGGTGCATATCATGAATATTGTTAGGGGGCTGGGGCAAATGCCAGTACGCTATTCAGCGGACTATGGATTACTAATGTGTAAACCAAGAAAAGCTGTGTTTGCAAATGAGAGAAAGATGAAGAAAAATCTCTCCGTTGTTCTCCGCGTATGCGCATGTTCCTAGGCGAGTCAGGATGGCAGACTGAGCCATTCATCATTAACCGTCACCCTTCCCTGGTTCCGCCTTCAAACATGAGCCGCTGTGATGAGACGCGCACTTGCTGGTTCCTGGAGCTCTGTCTTGAATTCCCTCTAGGGATGGGGAGCCCATGACTTATCTGTCTACCTGACCACCGTCCCTTGTATCTTTTTCCTTCTCAAAACCTGTCTCACTCTGTAGTCCCATCACTCCAAAACCACAACTTTTCCCGAGCCATCTGTTCATCTAAAATAATAAATTACCTTTCTGCATTCAAGTATTGCCCATTCAAAGCCTAGCTGACTCAGCAAACTAAGTATGACAAAGAACACCGGACTTTATTTTTGCAACACTCAACAACAACCACTTTTTGTTCCTTCTTAATACCTAACACCACAAAAGCAAGAGTAAAACGATGGTGGTGGTGGTGGTGATGGTGATTACCATAACAACGTAATCGCAGGAACGAAATTCAGCAACTTTGTACTTTGGCCTCCTTCAACTTTGAAATTTTACAGTGGCAAGAATTGGACCCTTTACATGCTTTTATCCAGTGAAAGGTGTGTGTGTGTGTGTGTATGTGTGTGCGTCAATTTGTTCTGACTTTCTGATTAGGCTGTAAGATACTTGAGAATAAAGGAGACTGGACCTCCTATTTATTGTTCACTTGACAGCTGTGATGTTAGCAGAGGTAACAAATTTACCCACACACTTTACTCTGTTACAGATCACCCTAAATAACCACTGTAGTCAAATGTTTTCCCTGTTGTTTTCTCTTGCAGCATTATTGTTTTACTTCGTCATTTTAAAGTAAGTCTAACCAGGCATAACCGTTAACTACTAGCTTCCAACCAGCCATCTTCATTTGTATCAGTCAAGATTGGTTAAATAATGCTGGAATTAAAAGTAACCAAATTTTCAGTGGCAGAAAATAACCAGAATTTACTTCTTGCTACCTGTTCAGTATGGGTCATTTGGGGATGCTGCTGCAATGTCGCTGTTATCCTCATGCCAAGACCCAGACAGAGGGGCCGGCCGCCACCAGCTGTGGAGGAAGGGAAAAGAGAACAGCAAAACATGCTGGCTCTTAGGGCTGCTACCAGGCGGCTTAAATTGCACGGAGCAAAGTGAATCTCCCAGCCACTGCTGAATTTAACAGGCTGAGCGTTAAAGTCCTTCCCTAGGAAGGGACGTGAAACATTATCGAACAGCGACAAAGTCTACCACTACATTGAACTAGAATTCTACCCTTGACGTATTGACTGCTCATAGATTACGCCCGCCCCACAGCCTTTCTTTGCCACACATGTTGTCCTCAGCCAGCGGCCTTGAGCTTCATCCTGCACCAGGGAGGCTGCCCGTCCAGTCCTGGCTCTGGTTCCCCCTGAACTTGGTTGGATCGTCTGCCTGAACTTCCTTGCCCCATCTTTGCTTCTAGTCTTGGCTTGGATTTTGATGCCTGGGTTCATCTGGTTTTTTTAGCTTCTAATCTCTTGTGTCCTCTTTTGGATTATGCTTGTCTCCTTCCTAGCTTGGCGCAGTAAAACGGTCTGTTTAGCACGTTGCCCTTCTGAGGCAGCCCCAGAACTCTCTGGATCTTTTGTAATGGACAAAGTCAGCAACTGACATCTCCATAGCCACTCCCACACCCTAGCTCCAGCCCTGGTGGGTCAGTATCATACTCAGGACCTCCCAGGGGGCATAATATTATTATTCTAATTTTATAGCTACATAGGCAAGACTTAGGGAGGTGAAGTGATTTGCTCAAGAAAACAAAGATCGTATTTAAAATATTTTTGCCCACCTCTTGCGATTCTGCAAGATTTGCAATAAATAGACATGGCAGTGTCCCAAAGTAACTCAGAGTGTAATAGGGGCCTCTGGAGAAACAATAGCATTCATTTTTTTCATGGGTAGAACAGGTGGATGCAGCCACTTGCAGGGGACTGCATCAGATCTAGAGTTTGAGTGTGGCCGTTCTGGTCTGCAGAAATGTCTCATTCCATCAAATGGAGAGAAAGAACATGGGCTGTGTGAGCCTGAGAGGTGCCTGGGAAGCTGGGAGCTGGATCTCCGCACTAAGGCGACCATTTCTTGGGTTTGAGATCTTTAGAAAAAAGTGATTTACATACCCCTTTTTCATCATTCTGACCTCCTTGCCATGTGTCAAAACTAGCTTTTTTGTTAACCAGAGATTATTTTTATTCATCTTCTTGGTTCTCTAGTTGCCATCTTTTATTGTTTTATTGCTTTTGTTTTTTGTTTCTTCTCACTGGACAGTGCCTCTGATATCCTTTTTGTGACCACCCCGACCTTGGCCAAACCTCTTGTAGATGCATGGAGAATCAGAATTTTCAAAGAGCAGCCATATTTTTAATAAGGTGGAAGCAGTAATTGATAACCACTGGAGACTCCACATGGGGTAAACATTGTTTAATGGTTTTGCTTCTTTGCTTTCCTCTGAGGCTAGCATAAGTCTGATGTCTTCCTGAGTGCAGAGGTGAAAAGCTCCTCCGAGCCAACAAGAGAAAACAGCCCCTTCACCCCTAAGGTTGGGGTTCTTGACAGGGACTGGCCCATTCACTTTCCTGTATCACTGTAAGAGTTTTGAGGTCAGTACAGGTCTTGAAGTGGTCTAGTGTGACAAGACCACTAACCCAATTATTGGGCAGCTGAGTTCCCTTGGTTTTTTGCTACCTGCCTCCACCTCTTACATTTAGACAGTTAAAATTGCTCTTGGGTTAAAATGTTGCATTATAGGTCACTCCAAACAGCAGAGCACTGGGTCAGGGGTTGGTTGGGGGAATAGATTATCTAACTTGTAAGTCCACGCTATTTAAAGAAGAAATTTCCATCAGTATTTTTCATGTTCATGTTTTATATTATGAAATAATTTCTCAAAACTGTACTCTAAATAGCTTGAAACCAAAAGACAGCTCTGTGCTCCATCTCAGTGATGGTTTATTTAGGAGGTATCAATAAATAAGGCAATCAATGTTGCTACTTTAAGAATACTGAGTTCCTGTACTGTTGAGTCTCTGTATATTATAAACCAGGATGTAAACAAGCTGCCGTTTGGAGAGTGTCTTACACAATTCTGGACACGGTAACTCATTCAGAGCCATGTAAGTTACTGAGAAGAGAGAATTGAGAGTAACCTGAAAACTCTTGGGCCCTTTGGTTGTGACCTACGGGGGGCAGAGCAGTGTGAGGACCCTAGAGAGCTGCATCCTTGCCATGGCTGTGGGATAAAGTTATCCTAAGCAAGCTAGCTCTTGGGTTCTACTCTCCCCAGCTATTTTATTAAGGAGGGCATAACTATGCCAAAAATTCTATGACTCTACATCTATCACATGCCCACAAGAAAAAAAATCACTGCTGTCTTCCCACACTTGGGCGAGCTCACCAGAACACTCACCACGTCCATCCGGACAATTGCAGGGAGTGCATCTATTTGCCTCTGGTCTTCACCTGCAGAGTCAGAAGTCAGCGGATGAAATCTGAAGAGTGAAGCCTCTGAAACATGGTGGGAAGCAGCGAGGCACCTTTCCCTTTAACATCTACCTTCCTCTAACACGTGTGTTTGCCACTCTTCGAGCGGCAGAAGAGAGAATTGGATCTGTTGTGAATGGTGCCCAATAACAACTTCCATATACAACCCTCCCTTTAAAACTGGAAATTTCATATATCCGGAAGTATTTTCCATAATCCATTTGAGTATCAAAATAGTTCGATGTTGCCTGCAAGCCAATCACAGAGAATTATACTGTTATTCTAAAACACTCGAGTTTTCCTCTTGCTGGTAAATGATGGGAAAGAAAAATTAAACTCTACAAGCATGTTTTCATAAACACAAAAAAAGCTAATTCAGATCCATCATGGGTTGAGTAATTGGTTCAATTCAAACTTAGTGGCTGGTAATGGCACTGGCTGTTTCTTTCAAAAGTTACTCTTTATAAAATGAAAATAAATTCAGTGGATTTCAAGAAGAGGCATATTTTGTGAAGAACTAAATAAAGAGTCATTTCAGAGAGTGGTTAAAAATCATGATGCTTTCATAAGTATTTTCACTGGGAAGTCTCTCCTGATGTTTTGCTCAGTGAGTTTTTGTCATTAGAATTCCCCCAATAAAAAAACAATTGACTAAGTACCTGTAGGTAAGCATCTTTACCATTTGGAATCTGGTCGAATTAAGCCATAATGCAATTTTTTTTTTTTTTACAATTTATTTTATTTTAGTATCATTAACCTACAATTACATGAGCAATAT